>JAAKHE010000605.1:0-80793 GCA_011039315.1 Vitis labrusca
AAGGTATAAATTTTGTTGATACGCCTTTAAAGCTAAGCTACCATGAGTTGCATCAGGTCCTATTTGTGATGAAAAAAAGACAGCATAGTGGCATGACTGATTGTATAGGTGTTGCCAATGATGAAAATGAAACTGAATTGTCGAACCTATCAAATTGGGTGCGGTATGTTATGAAAACCAAAAAGGACAATGACATGACTGATCATATAGATTCGGTCTACTCTAGAAACAACACTAAGCTATCATGACCGATCGGACCAGGTGCGGTTTGTAATGAAAACTAGATAGGACAACAACGTGATTGACTATACAGGTGTGGTCATGCCGAAAATGAAACTGAATTGTAAGGACCTATTTGACTAGGTGTAGTCTATGACGAAAACTAGACAGCACAACAACATGACCGATTGTATAGGTGTGGTTTACATTGAAATTGAAATTGAACTGTCGGGACCTATTTGATCGAGTGCGATCTGTGATGAAAGCTAAATAGGACAATAACATGACTAATTATATAGGTATGGTTTATGCCAAAACTAAAACTGAATCGTCATGACCTATCGAACTGAGTGTTGTATGTTACAAAAACCAGACAGGACAATGATATGACCGATTGTATAGGTGCAATATACATTGAAAACAAAATTGAGTTTTCATGATTGATCAAACCAGGTGTAGTCTGTGATGAAAACAAGACAAGACAATGACATGACCAATTGTATAGGTTTGGTCTACTTTGAAACCGAAACTGAACCGTTGGGACCTATTTAACTAGGTGCGATTTGTCATGAAAACCAAACATGGCAATGACATGACTAATCATATAAGTGCGGTCTATGCCAAAAATTATATTAAGCTTTCATGATCAATCAGATTGGGTGCAGTTTATGATGAAAATTATATAGAACAAGAACATGGCCGATAGTGTAGTTCTGGTCTAGTTTGAAACCGAAACCAAACTCTCACCATCTATTTGACTTGGTATTGTTTGGGACAAAAAATAGATAGGATAACGACCTGATTGACCACATAGGTGCATTCTAAGCCAAAAAATATCCTGAACTATCGGGACCTATCAAATCGGGTGTGGTCTTTTATGAAAACCAGATAGGACAACGACGTGATAAATCATATAGGAGCAGTCTACGTAAAAAATGAAATTAAACTATCATCACTAATCGGATCGGGTGTCAAGTGTGATGAAAACCAAATATGACAATGCATGACCGATTGTACAAGAGCGGTTTATGTCAAAACCTAAACTGAACTGTCATGATCGAAAGGATTGAGTGCCAATTGTGAAAAAAACCAGATAGGACAATGAAATGATTGATTGTATAGATGTTGTCTATGTTGAAGACACAACTCAAATGTCGTGACCGATCGGATTGAGTGTGGATTGTGACAAAAACCAGACAAGACAATGACGTGACTGATTCTATAAGTGTGGTCTACGTCGAAATCGAAACTGAACTGTTGGGACCTATCTGACTAGGTACGGTTTGTGATGAAAACTAGATAGCACAATGACATGGATGATTCTATAGGTGTCGTCTATGATGAAAATGAAACTAAACTATTAAACCTATTGAACCGGGTGCGATATGTTACGAAAACCAAATAGGACAATGACATGACCAATTGTACAAGTTTGGTCAACACTGAAAACGAAAGTGAGCTGTCATGATCAATCAGACTAGGTGTGGTCTGTGATGAAAACTAGACAAGACAATGATGTGACAGATCGTATGAGTGTGGTCTACACCGAAAATGAAACTGAGCTATCGTGATCGACTAGATCGGGTGTAGTTTATGATGAAAACCAGACAAAACAACGACATGACCCATCGTATAGGTTTGGTCTACTCCAAAACTGAAATTGAATTGTAGGGATCTATCTGACCTGGTGCGATATGTAATTAAAACTAGACAAGGCAACAACTTGACTGATTGTACAAATACAATCTATGTTGAAAACAAAACTGAATTGTTGTGACCGATCGGATCAAGTGCGGTCTATGATAAAAACCAGATAGGATAATGACATGACCGATCATATAGGTGTGGCATATGCCAAAAACTATACTCAATAGTTGGGACATATCGGACTGGATATGGTCTATACGAAAATAAGAAAGAACAATAATGTCATTGATCTGATAGGTGCGTTCTACGTTGAAAAGGAAATTAAACTATCATGACTGATCAAACCGTGTGCAGTCTGTGATGAAAACTAGACAAGACAACGGCCTGACTAATCGTATAGGTGTAGTCTACGATGAAAATGAAAATGAATTGTCATGACCAATCGGACTGAGTGCGATTTGTGATGAAAAGCATGTAGGACAATGACATGATCGATTGTACATGTGTCATCTACGTCGAAAGCGATTTTAAATTATCATGATTGATCGGACTATGTGTTGACTGTGATGAAAACCAGAGAGGAAAAAATGTGATTAATCATATAGATGTGGTTTATGCCAAAAACAAAATTGAGCTGCCGTGACCGATTGGATCGAGTTCAGTCTATAATGAAAACAAGACAGGACAATGACATGATTGATCATATAGGTGCAGTTTAAGCCAAAAGCAATATTAAACTATTGAAAGTGCCATTTTGGAGTTTTATCAACAATTTTTGACCAATCAAACCATGTGTCAACTGTGATGAAAACCAAAGAAGATGACATGACTAATCGTACAAATGTGGTCTATGCCAAGAACAAAATTGAGACGTTGTGATTGATTGGACCGGGGTGCGGTCTGTGATGAAAACAAGATAGGACAATAACATAATCAATCGTACATTTGTAGTCTACACTAAAAACAAAACTAAGTTATTGCAATTGATCTGACCGATGCAATCTGTGATGAAAACAAGATATGACAAGTATAGGTGCGGTTTACATAAAAAATGATACTGAACTATCATGATCGTTCGAACCTAATACTGATTGTGATGAAAACCAAAGAGGACATCAACATGACTAATCATATAGATGTGGCCTATGTCAAAAATGAAACTCAATTGTAGTGACCAATCAAACCAGGCACGATTTGTTTAAACATCAAACAAGACAACAACCTGATCGATTGTATAGGTTTGGTTTACGCCAAAAATGATACTAAATTATCAAGACCTATCTAATCAAGTGCGGTTTGTGATTAAAACCAGACAGGAAAACGACGTGACCTATTGAATAGGTGTGGTCTACGTCGAAATCGAAACTAAACTATTAAGACCTATTGAATTGAGTATGGTATGTTATGAAAACGACATAACCAATCATACAGTTGTAGTCTACACAAAAAAACAAAGCTAAGTTATCATGATTGATTAGACTAGGTACAGTCTATGATGAAAACTAGATAGAACAACGACATGACCGACCATATAGGTTTGGTCTACTTTGAAACCAAAATTGAACTGTTGGGACCCTCTGACTAGGTGTAGTTTGTGATGAAAACCAGGTAGGACAACGACCTGACTGATCGTACAGGTAAGGTCTACACCAAAAACTAAACTAAATTGTTATGAACGATCAAACCGGGTGTGATCTGTGATGAAAACCAGATAGGATAACAACTTGATTGATCGTATAGGTGCGGTCTATGCCAAAAACTATACTGAATTATCGGGACCTATTGGACTAGGTGCGGTCTATACGAAAACCAGATAGAACAACGATGTGACCAATTTTACAGGTGCGGTCTATGATAAAAAGGAAATTAAACTATTGGGACCGATCGGACCAGGTGAGGTATGTGATGAAAACCAGACAAGACAATGATGTGACAGATCGTACAGGTGCAGTCTATGCCGAAAGTAAAGCTGAATTGTCATGACCGGTTGGACCATGTGGCAGTTGTAATGAAAACTAAAGAGGAGAACGACGTGACTGATCATACAGATGTGGTCTATGCCAAAAAGGAAATTGAGCCATTATGACCGATAGGATTGGGTGTTGTCTATGAAGAAAACAAGATAGGACAACAACATGATTGATTGTAAGGGTGCAATCTTTGCAAAAAACAAAACGAGCAGTCGTAATTGATTGAACTGGTGCAGTCTATGATGAAAACCAAACAAGACAACGACATGACCGATTGTATAGGTCTAGTTTACGTTGAAAATGATACTAAACTGTCAGAACCTATTTGGCCAAATGTGATCTTGACTAAAACCAAACAAGACGTGACTGATTGAATAGGTGTGGTCTACGCTGAAACCGAAACTAAACTATCGAGACCTATTGAATAGAATGAAGTATGTTATGAAAACCAGACAAGACAATGACATGACCAATTGAATAGTTATGGTTTACACCAAAAAATGAAATTGAGCTATCGTAACTGATTACTACTCAAAAAGTGCTATTTTATAGCTTGTAATTAACTCTTTTAAACACTTTTGAGTAGTAGTTATTACCTTTTAACTCAATTGGCATGTTAAAGACCCTTACAATCATTTCTAATCAAATTGTGTTAAGTTTTGGTGTTTTTGATAACTTTTTTATCACCAAAGCAATCTAAGATGAGGGAGAGCTTTATATAATCCATGGTAAAGCAAATGGAAGCTCATTTACAAGAAGAATCCAAGCTTTGGAGCTTTGTTGTTCTTTGCCAAAGCCAATCAAGAATGCAAGGAGGAAAAAGAAAGGAATCTAACATGAAGAATTCAAGAGGACAGCAACTGTTGGACACATTTCGAGTACTTTCTGGAGTCCATTTCATGCATACCATATGTCGTTTCGAATCTCGGGAAGTCAAGAGTCCAATGCTTTAAATGGTACACGAATTCGAATTGAAACGAAGAAGTTATGGCCATTTGAAGACAACCGCACAAAGTTGAGCGGAAATTTCGCAACCGAGCCCCCATTTCGCAGGTGGTTTCGCAGCTGTGAAACCACCTCGTGGCACATGAGTGCCATTTCGCAGCCCTCCACCCTCATTTAGCAGCTATGAAATGGGCTGCGAAATGGGCTGCGAAAATGCCTCTCCTCTGTGAAATCGACCCACAGCTGCAAATCATGTTGCGAAATCACCTCCAAGCTACGAATCAAGTTGCAAATCATCTTCAAGTTGCGGAATCACCTCCAAGTTGTGAAATCATAAATTCAACTTGCAAAATCAAAGTTCAAACTTGCAAAATGGATAATTCAATGTGTGAATCACCTTGCGGAATCCACCTGTGCAATCTCAGATATTTGCAACCGACTTAGTTAGATTTTTTCTCAAGATATTTTGTGTAAATTTCTATTTTCTCCTTGTAATCAGTAAAAGATATTATTGGGATATTTCTTAGAAAATATCTTCTCTATATATATCTTTGAACCAATGTAAATCAGGGACGATAGATCATATATCATGTAATCGACGAGATAGTAAGAAATATATTTTACAGAGCACTTGCTCTGTTTTTCCTTCATAATTTTGTTTTCTCGTTATTTTTATTTCTAGCAAATCAAACTCTGAGGATGTTTCCTTAGAGGATGAGTGGCTAGGCTCTTTGTCTCTTGGAGTGAAGAAAGATGGGTAAGTTTCCGAATGCAAAATTGGAAGTTTTGTTGTTTCAACTTTTAATGAAAAGAAAGTGTGACCCGTTAATGGTTTTTATCTTTTTAGTTAACTTAAAACACCTCTAAATCACTTGGGCCAACACTTGGTAAGGCAAGTGATCTCCATCCATTGAGATGCACTAGTTTACCTCTTGCGAGCCTTTGGGAGGTGGTTTAAAGGTAGGATTCTCTAGACTAGCCAACACTTGGTAAGCTTTTGGACTCCATGGAGACATCCATTAGTTATCTCTTGCGAGCTTTTGAAGGGAAATCCAAGGTTAAGGATCACCTTGGATGGCAAATGCTAGGTAAGAGGCACAAGCCATTGCAAGATGCATCAGTGAGAGGGATTTAGTGTTTGAACCCATTAAGGGGAAGCATCTGTACCACACCGGTTCGGGAAATAACTATATGTTAAATCCCCAATGCGAGGAAAAGATTCAAGTGACCGGAACTTCCTTTTTGTATAAGGAACCTGAGCCTAATGATCTAAAACTCCAAGAAACACTTTTCTTTGTAATTAAAATCAGTTACTATTTTTTGTTAGCTTAAAACCAAGCATTTTTCAACCAAAGTTTATGTTTTCTTTTAAAGCTAACCTTGAAATGAAAAGACACCAATTCATCTTTGAATTAATATCAATTGTGAAGTGAAAACTCATCCCAATGAACGACCCTAGAGCCACTATGCTATGCTAGTTGAGGTTATCCTAGTACATGGTGTAATAGGTTATAAATTTTGTTTACTCCCATCTGAGGACCGAAATCAATGTACACCAGCTGGACACGAATCAAATGGCACCATTGTTAGGACCATTGAGAGGACATGAATCAGTTGATACACCAATTGGGAACGAATCAGTAACTTATTAGACTGGGTGCAGTCTGTGAAAAAAACTAGATAGGATAATGATGTCACCGATCGTATAGGTATGGTATACTTTGAAACCAAAATTGAACTATTGGGACCTATCTGACTAGGTGCGGTTTCTAATGAAAACCAAGTAGGACAACGACTTGACTGATTGTATAGGTATAATTTACACCAAAAATGAAACCGAGTTGTTGTGATTGATCGGACTAGGTGCGGTCTATGATGAAAACCTGATAGGACAACGACTTGGCCGATCTTATAGGTACAGTCTATGTCGAAGACTATATTGAATTGTCAGGACCTATCAAACCAGGTGCGGTTTATAGGAAAACCAGACAGAACAATGATGTGATTGATCTTATAGGTGCAGTCTACGTCGAAAAGGAAATTAAACTATCATGAACGATAAGATTATGTACAGTATGTGATGAAAACCAGATAGGACAACGATGTGATTAGTCTTATAAGTACAATCTACATCGAAAACGATACTGAATTGTTAGGACCTATTCGATCGGGGCGGTCTGTGATGAAAAGTAGACAGGAAGACAATGTGGCCGATCTTACAAGTGCGGTCTATGCTGAAAATGATATTGAGCTATTGTGATTGATTGGATTGTGAGTAATCTATCATGAAAACCAAACAAGGTAATGACATGACCGATCGTATAGGTATGGTCTATGTTGAAAACGATACTAATCGGACTGAGTGTGGTTTATGACGAAAACTAGATAGTGCAACGATGTGATTGATTGTATAGGTGTAGTCTATGTTGAAACAAAAAATGAATTATTGGGACTTATTGAACCAAGTGTGGTATGTTACGAAAACCAGACATGACAACGACATGACCAATCATACTAGTGTGACCAACAAAAAAATAAACAAAACTAAGCTGTCATGACCGATCGAATCAGGTGCAACCTGTGACAAATACCAGACATGACAATGATGTGAATGATCATATAGGTCTGGTCTACTCCAAAATCCAAATTGAACTATCAGGACCTATTTGACCAGGTGTGGTCTGTGATGAAAACCAGACAGGACAATGACCTCATCGATTGTAGAGGTATGGTCGAAGCTCAAAACACAAGTGAGCTATCGTGATTCATCAAATTGGGTGTAGTCTATGAGGAAAACCAAATAGGACAACGACGTGACCAATCATACAAATGAGGTCTACGTCAAAAACAAAATTGAACTTTCATGATTGATAGGATCGGGTGTTGACTGTAACAAAAACTAGAAAGGACAACGATGTGATTGATTGTACAAATTTGGTCTACATTGAAAATGAAATTGAGCTGTCATGATCAATCAAACTAGGTTTGGTTTGTGATGAAAACAAGACAGGACAAGGAACTGACTGATTGTACAAGTACGGTCTACGCCAAAAATGATACTGAATTGTCATGATCGATCGAACTTAGTGCCAACTATGACAAATACTAGAGAGGACAATGACGTGATTGATCGTACAAATGTGGTCTACGCTGAAAAAGAAATTGAGTTGCCTTAAGTAATTGGAGTGGGTATGGTTGGTGACAAAAACTAGATAGAAAAACGATGTGACCAATCTTATAGGTGCAGTCTATGTTGAAAAGGAAACTGAACTTCAAGACCTATCAGATCGGGTGTAGTATGTGATGAAAACCAGAGAGGACAATGGTGTGACTGATCGTACAAATGTGGTCTATGCCGAAAACGAAGTTAAGCCACCATGATAGATCGGACTGGGTGCAGTATGTGATGAAAATAATATAGGACAACAAAATAATCGATCGTACATGCGTAGTCTATGTGAAAAATGAAATTGAGCAATTGTAACCGATTAGACTAGTGCAATTTGTGACAAAAACTAAACGGGACAACAATGTGACCGATTGTACAGGAGTGATTTACGTCGAAAATGAAACTAAACTTTTATGGCCGATAGGACTGGGTGCCAATTATGATGAAAATGAGAAAGGACAATGACATGACTGATTGTACAGATGTGGTTTACGTTGAAAAGGAAATTGAGTTGACGTGATCGATTAGACTGGGTTTGGGTTGTGATGAAAACTAGACAGGACAATGAATTGACTGATTGTACAAATGTTGTTTATGTCAAAAAAGATATTGAACTATCCGGACCAATCAAACTGGGTGTTGACTATGACAAATACTAGAGAGGACAATGATGTGAATGATCGTACAAATGTGGTTTACATCGAAAATGAAATTGAGCTACCTTGACCAATTGAACTGGGTATGGTCCGTGACACAAACTAAACAGAACAACGATGTGATCGATCTTATGGGTGCAGTCTATGCTGAAAAGAAAATTGAACAGTCAAGACCTATCAGATGGGGTGCAGTCTGTGATGAAAACCAGAGAGGACAATGGCGTGACTGATCATATGATGTGGTCCATGCTGAAAAAGAAACTAAGCCATCGAGATCGATCTGATCGAGTGCGATCTATGATGAAAATAAAATAGGACAATGACATGATCGATTGTATAGATGCGGTCTATGAGAAAAATGAAACTGAGTAGTCTTAACTAATCAAATCGGTGCGATCTATGACAACAACCAGACATGACAACTATGGGACTAATCGTACAAGTGCTATCTAAGCCAGAAACAATATTAAACTATTGTGACCGATCAGACCTGATGTTGATTGTAATGACAACTAGAAAGGACAACAACGTAATTGATCGCATAGATGTGGTATACACCGAAAAAAAAACTAAGCTATTGTGACCAATCAGATTGGGTGTGATTTTTGACAAAAACCAAGCAAAACAATGATGTGATTGATCTTACAAGTGTTATCTACGCCGAAAAGAAAATTGAACTATTAGGATCTATTAGATTGGGTACAATCTGTGATGAAAACCAAACAGGACAACGACCTGACTGATCGTTCAGGTGCGATCTATGTCGAAAACTATACTGATCTGTTGGGACTTATCAAACTGATTGTGGTCTATGACGAAAAGCAGACAAGACAATGATGTGATCGATCTTACAGGTATGGTCTACACCGAAAAGGAACTAAATTTTCGTGACTAATTGGACAAGGTGCAATTTATGACGGTAACTAGATAGGACAACAACATGATTGTATGTACAGGAGCGATGTACATAAAAAACAAAATTGAACAGTAGTGACCAATCAGATTAAGTATCAACTATAACATAAACCAAATAGGAGAACAATGTGACTAGTTGTATAGATAGAGTTTATGCTGAAAATGAATTGAGTTGTCATGACCAATCAGACTGGGTCTAGACAAGACAACAACGTGACCAATTGTAAAGTTGCAGTCTATGCTAAAAATAAAACTGAGCTATCTTGACTGATGTTGGTTTATGATGGAAACCAAATAGGAAAACGTCATGACCGATCTTATAGGTGTTGTCTACGCTGAAAATGAACTAAATTGTTGCGAGCAATCAGACCCGGTGTCGACTGTACAAAAACCAAATAAGACAATGACGTGGCTGATCATATAAAATTGGTCAACGTTGAAAACAAAACTGAGTCACCATGACCAATAGGATTGGGTACAGTCTATGACAAAACTAGATAGGACAATGACGTGATCGATCGTATAGGTCTAGTTTATATAAAAAACGATACTCAACTATCAAGACCTATTAGATTAGGTATTGTTTGTCATGAAACAAAATAGGACAACGATGTGACTGATCTTCCACATCCGAGCTACACAAAAAATAAAATTAAGTTATTGTGACCAATCAAACCGGGTGCGGTTTATCATGAAAACCAGACATGGCAATGACATGACTAATCATATAAGTATGATTTACTTTGAAAACGGTATTGAGCTGTCTTGATCGAGTGAACCATTTTCAATTTGTGACAAAAACAAGACAGGACAACGACATTATCGATCATAAAGGTCTGGTCTACTTTGAAACCAAAATTGAACTGTTGGGACCTATCTGACCGGGTGCGGGTTGTGATGAAAACTATACAGGACATCGACCTGACTGATCTTATAGGTATAGTCTATGCCAAAAAGGAAATTGAGCTGTCGTGACCGATTAGACTGGATGCGGTCTATGATGAAAACCAAACATAACAATGACCTAACCGATCGTATAAATGTAGTTTACGCAAAAAACTATACTGAACAGTTTGGACCTATTGGACCGAGTGCAGTCTATATGAAAACAAGACAAAACAACGATGTGACCGATCTGATAAGTGCGTCTACATCGAAAAGGATTATTAATTGTTTTGACCGATCGCACCGAGTATGGTTTGTGATGAAAACCAGCCAGGACAACAACCTAACCAATCGTATGGGTGTAGTTTACCCCGAAAACTATATTGAAATGTTTGGACCTATTGGACTAGGTGTGGTATGAGACGAAAAGCAGATAGGACAACGATGTGATCGATCTTATAGGTGCAGCTTGTTAGGATAGAGCCCTTAAAAGCATGACATGATGTAATAAATTTGGGATTCATTATTTATTTAATGATGTTCCAATTTCACTCTTATCTATCCTCATTCCATGTATCATACTTATGAGCATTCTTGCATGTATTTTTTACATTGTACGTGACTTAGGTGCATTAGGAGTTGCACAAAAGATCTAAATCATGGGTTTCTTGCAAATAAATGACTTGTTCACAACCGGTTCATGGGTCTTA
This sequence comes from Vitis labrusca, assembly GCA_011039315.1. NCBI lineage: Eukaryota > Viridiplantae > Streptophyta > Magnoliopsida > Vitales > Vitaceae > Vitis > Vitis labrusca. The sequence goes on from JAAKHE010000605.1 coordinate 11,117, forward strand.
GCAACCCATTAGAGGTTGAAGTGCACCACCTTCTAATAGGAGGGATGACCAATCTTGGTTATCTGGATGGGTTTCCCATGGTGAGTGCACTAGTGTGTATGGTTACACATTGGATAGGACCTTTGGTGAGTCATGACATAAGGCTATCAAGTAGTCATGACCTCACCAAGCTGCTTCATTTTGTTATCTCTCAATCTTGAGAGAATATTGAGCTTGTGTTAAAGTTAGCAATGACTTTGACCTACGGGTGAGATCATAAGCTGATCATATATTCCCTATGGATTGGGTCATTGTTGATGGAAGCCGATAGTAATAAGTATTCTCAATAAAGGCATCATGATATCTCTTGGGATTGAGACAGTGTGTCCCCTTAGGTGATCCTACGGAGGGGTGTTCATGAAAACTATGACCATAGTAGTTCCTTAAGTGGAACTTGACATAGGTTCTTTGAGAGCTAAGACATGTTAATTGAACAAACAATAAGAGGATCTGTAACTCAATGATAGTAGAGGTGGTCTTGAAAGGTTGATAGTTTTTACCTTGTTAGACTATAGACACCAGTTCATGGGGAGACTGAACACAATGGATAGCAGGTCATGAACCCAAGCAGTTGGTGTCTCGTTGTTATTTACATAGGATACTAGAGTTCAGTTGATTCTCTATAGTGGGATGTTGAATCAACTTTAGAATTGGATTATGAGGGAGCCAATATTCCTATAGGTCTTAGTGTCCCCACTCTGCTCGTATACCTTGTTGGCATGGGTTATGAGGGTCGCATTGGCTTTAGGTTCACTTTTGTGCATGAGGGCGTTTTAGTAATTACATAAGATTGCATAGGAGTAAGTGAACAAGGTATTTGGATTAGGCTAATTGATTAATTAGTATACCCTATTGGGTTAATTAATCAATTAGAACCCATTTTGGGCTACATTAAGTGACCTAAGCCCATGTGGGCTCAAGTCACTTAAGCCCACTTAGGAACACTATAAATACCCCTAGGGGTTAAGGTTTCCATAACTTTTGTCTTCCACCATCCAGAGAGATTGAGAGCCATAGCCTCCACTCTCTTTTCCTTTCTACCGAAAGTATGCCAAGATCAAGGTTCGAGTCATCGGGCGGAAGACTTTGGGTTTGCGAGACTTTTATGATTTCAATCTTCATCTTCACTATGTGGATTTGATTTGGGAACATCCGAATATAAGGTATGGTTTCTATTAGCACTTTTTTAATCCTCTTAAAGTATAAAAATGTTATTTTTCTGCTGTGCATAGAATTTAGAAAAAACCTAGGGTAGTTATGCATGTTCTTAACCTAATTCGGACTTGGGAAATGAATAGATTAAGGTTTTTCCCATCAATTGGTATCAGAAAAGGAAACTAAATTGTCATGATAGATTGGACAGGATGTTGTCTGTAATGAAATCCTGAGAGGACAACAACATGATTGATTGTACAAGAGCAGTCTACGCCAAAACCGAAACTGAATTATCATGATCGATCAAACTAGGTGCCAACTGATTGTACAGAATGGTCTATGCCGAAAACAAAACTAAGCTGTCATGACCAATCAGATTGGCTACGATCTGTGACGAAAAACCAGACAAAGCAACAATGTGATTGATCATAGAAGTACAATCTATGCCAAAAACAAAACAGAGTTATCGTAACCGATCATACTAGGTGCGGTTTATGATGAAAATGAAATAGGACAATGATGTGACTATTCTTATAGGTACGTTCTACATAAAAAACGATACTACACTATCATGACCAATCGGACCTAGTGCCAACTGTGATGAAAACTAGAAAAAAACAAAGATGTGACTGATTATACAAATGTGATCTAAGATGAAAATGAAACTAAGCTATTGTGACCAATCACACCTAGTACGGTTTGTGACCAAAACCAGATAAAACAACGGAGTGACCAATTGTATAAATCTAGTTTACGTCGAAAACAATACTGAATATTCAAGACCTATCAGATTGAGTGTGGTTTATGATGAAACAACATAAGACAACAATGTGACCAATCTTCCACATGCAGGCTACACCGAAAATGAAACTAAGTTATTGTGATCGATTAGACCGGGTTTGATCTGTCATGAAAACCAAACATAGCAACGACATAACTGATCGTATAGGTGCAGTTTACGCCAAAAACGATACTAAGTTATACTGGCTGATAAGTTCGGGTGTAGTCTGAGATGAAAACCAGACAGAATAGCAACGTTATCGATCGTATATGTTTGGTCTACTGTGAAACTGAAACTGAACTATGGGATCTATCTAATCGGGTGTAATGTATGATGAAAGCTAAACAAGATAACAAACTGACCAATTGTATAGGTATAGTCTACCCCAAAAATGAAATAGAGTTGTCATGATTGATCTAATTGGGTACGGTCCATGATGAAAACTGGATGAACAATGACGTGATCGATTATACAAGAACGGTCTATGCCAAAAACGAAACTGAACTATCATGACTAATCGAACTGACTGCTGATTGTGATGAGAACTAGATAGGTCAATGACATGACTGATTGTACAAATGTGGTCTAAGCTGATAACAAAATTGAGCTGTCAAGACATATAGATATGAGTGCGGCCTATGACAAAATTTAGATAGGAGAACAATGTGATCGATTGTACAGGTATAATCTACGCTGAAAACAAAACTAAGTTGTCGTGACTAATTGAACCAGATGCAATTTATGACAAAAACTAGACAGGACAACGATGTAACCGATCATGCAAGTGCAGTTTATTCCAAAAACAAAATTAAGCTGTTATGATTGATCGGACCGGATGCGGTCTATGAAAAAAGCCAAACAGGACAATGACATGATAGATTTTATAGGTACAGTCTAAGCTGAAAATGATACTTAACAATTGTGATCAATGGGACTTAGTGTCGATTGTGACGAAAAGCAGATAGGACAATAATGTGATTGATCATACAAATATGGTCTACACCGAAAATGAAATTAAGCTATCATAACTAATTGGATTGGGTATGGTTTGTGATAAAAACTAGACAAGACAAAGACATAATCGATTATATAGGTTTGGTTTATGCCAAAAATGATACTGAACTATCAGGACCTATAAGACCGAGTATGGTTAGTGATGAAACAACCAGGACAACGATGTGACCAATCTTTTATGTGCGGTCTACACCGAAAATGAAACTGAGTTGTCATGATCGATCAGACCAGGTAGCATCTGTCATAAAAACCAGACATGACAATGATATGAACGATCTTATAAGTGTGGTCTACACTGAAAAATGATACTGAGATGTCATGACTGATTAGATCGGGTGCAATTTGTTACGAAAAGCAAACATGACAATGATGTGACCGATCTTACAAGTGTAGTCTATGATAAAAATGAAACTGAACTATTGTGACTAATTGGATCGGGTGCGGTTTATGATGAAAAGCAAATAGGACAACGACCTAACCGATTATATGGGTACAGTTTATGCCGAAAACTATACTAAATTGTTGGGACTAGCGGATCAGATGCAGTCTATGACGAAAAGTAGACAAGACAATGATGTGACCGATCTTACAGTTGTGGTCAACGCCGAAAAGGAAACAGAACTGTCATGATCAATTATATAGATTTGGTCAACGCCAAAACTGAAATTGAATTATCAAGACCTATCTGACTGGGTGCGATCTGTGATGAAACCATACAAGACAACAACGTGACTCATTGTACAAGGGCAGTGTATTCCGAAAGCAAAACTAAGTTGTTGTGAGTCATTGGACTGGGTGCAATTTGTGATGAAAACCATATAGGAACAACATGACCAATCGTACAAGCACGATTTACATCGAAAATGATACTGGGTTATTGTGACTAATATGACTGAGTGCAATATGTGATGAACACCAAATAGGAAAAGGACATGACCGATCGTATAAGTTCAGCCTGCACAAAAAACAATACTGAAATATAATGACCAATTAGACAGAGTGCCAATTGTGATGAAAACTAGACAGAACAATGACGTGATTGATCATACAAATGTGGTCTATGATGAAAACCAAATTGAGTTGTCCTGTCCGATTGGACCGGATGCGATCTATGATGAAAACAACACACGACAACGACGTGACAAATTATATAAGTTTGGTCTACGCTGAAATTGAAACTGAACTTTTAGAACCTATATGACCAAGTGCGATTTGTGATGAAAACCAGATAAGACAACAATGTGACCAATTATACAGGTGCAATTTACGTCGAAAACAATACTTAATTGTTATGATTGATCAGACAGGGTGCAGTCTATGATGAAAACCAAACAAGACAACAACATGACCAATCATATAAGTGCGATTTATGCAAAAAATGATACTAAATTGTCATGAGTGATCGGACTAGGTATGGTTTGTGACGAAAACTAAACAAGACAACGACATGATCAATCATATAGGTCTGGTGTACGTCGAAATAGAAATTGAAATATCAGGTCCTATCAAACTAGGTGCGGTCTGTGATGAAACAAGATAGGACAACAATGTGACTGACCTTATTATAGGTGCGGTCTACGTCGAAAATGATACTAGCCTATCATAACCAATCAGACCGTGTGTGGTCTATGATGAAAACCAGATAAGATAATGAGATGATCGATCGTACAATGCATGCCTACGCCAAAAACAATATTGAGTTGTCGTGATTGTTCAGACTGGGTGCAATTTATGATGAAAACCAGACAAGACAATGACGTGACCAATTGTATTGGTGTGATCTACACCAAAATCGAAATTGAACTGTCACAACCTATCGAATTGAGCACAGTTTGTTACGATAACAAGACAGAACATCAACATGATCGATTGTATAGGTGTGTGGTCTATGCCAAAACCAAAATTGAACTATTGGGACCTGTTGAATAGGGTACAGTATGTTACAAAAAGAAAATAGGACAACGACATGACCAATCATATTGGTGCGATCCACACTGAAAACAAAACTGACTTGTCATGATGGATTAGACCAAATGCAATTTGTGACGAAAACTAGACAAGACATGGACGTGACCAAATATATTGGTGTGGTCTACGTCGAAACTAAAAATGAATTGTTTGGACCTATTTTATCGAGTACGGTCTGTAATGAAAACTAGACTAGTCAATGACATGATCAATCGTACAAGTGGGATCTATAGTGAAAACGATATTGAGCTGTTGTGACTAATTGGATCGGGTGCGGTTTGTGACAAAAACCATATAGGACAACAACGTGATTGATTGTATAGATATGGTTTGCGACAAAATAAAAACTGAATTGTCACCACCTATTTGACTTTGTTCGATCTATGATGAAAACCAAACAAGACAACGATGTTACAAATTGTACAAGTGCGGTTTACCCTGAAAACGATATTGAACTTTTATGGCTAGTAGGATCAAGTGTAGTTTATGACAAAAAGAAGATAGGACGATAATGTGACCGATAGTACAGGTGCGGTCTACGTCAAAAACAATACTAAACTTTAATGACCGATCAAATCGGGTGCCAATTATGACAAAAACCAAATAGGATAGCAACGTGATTGATACTACAAATGTGGTCTATGCCAACAACAAAATTGAGTTTGCATGATCAATCAGACCAAGTACGATTTGTGATGAAAACCAAACAGAACAATGGTATGATTGATCTTCCATGTGTGGTCTACATCAAAACAAAATTGAGCTATCATGATAGATCAGACCAAGCTCGGCATGTGACAAAAACTAGACAGGACAATGACATGACTGATTGTATAGGTGCTATCTACACCGAAAATGATACTAAGCTATTGTCACCACTCAGATTGGGTGAAGTCTATGATGAAAACTAGAAAGGATAATGATATGATCGATTCTATATGTGTTGTTTACGGCAAAACCAAAATTGAATTGTCGGGATTTATCGAACCCGATGTAGTCTGTTACAAAAACCAAAATAAACAACGACATCATTGATCGAACAAATGTTGTCTACGTCGAAAATGAAACTAATATGTCATGATCGATAAGAGTAAGTGTAGTCTGTAATGAAAACCAGACAGGACAATGATGAGACTGATCGTATAGGTTTAGTTTACTCCGAAACCAAAACTAAATTGTTGGGACCTATTTGACTATGTGCGGTCTGTGATGAAAACCAGATCGAACAATGACCTGATCTATTGTATAGGTACAGTCTACACCAAAAATGAAATTGAGCTATCATGACCGATTAGATTGGTGCGGTTTGTGATGAAAACCAAACAAGACGACGACATGATCTATTGTGACGTATCGAATTGGGAACGGTCTAAGACGAAAAACCAGATTGGCAAATGACGTGACCGATCTTAAAGGAGCAGTCTACGACGAAAACAAAACAGAACAGTCATGACTGATTAGACCAATGATGTGTTGGTTCACAAGTATACGAATCGTTCAAGTAATATAATTGTACCTAAGTACGAATATCGAGACTATGCTACTAATTACTAAAATTTATTATTTTTACTACTATTTGATCAACCGAATATTTAAAGTTGTAGAAGAAAGCAACTTAAATAATTAAAGAAAATAAATTCAAACTCTTATGATTTAAACGATCTATGGCTTTTGATTTCACTACAAACACTTTTCATGCAATTGATTGCTTAACCTAATTTCTGTTATGCTTTATTTGGAGATTTAATTCCCTAAGCCAACCAATATTTTCTCTTGAAATATATCAGATTGCTCCTTAAATTACTAACCCAACATATCTCTATGTGAATTTAAGTCTAAAGGAGTAATTAAGATCTATGGAATTATTATAGATTTAACTATTAATCTCTTAGAACATGGTAATGTATCTCTACTATTCATTCATTCTAACGTAATCTATTCTATGGATCTAATTTATATTCTAACTCTTGTTATCAACCTAAATCATAAAATCAATCAAAACTTGGGCCCTTAAGAATTGAGAGCATTAAATGCAGAATAGATACACAAATAAATTGATGCAAAATAGAGAATTAATTTAAACCAATCAAAAACATAAATCGTGATTGAGCTACATCTTAGTCCTAGACAAAGGAAATTAGTTCATCTTAAGATGAAGAACAAACATCTTGAATTATAATCATAAAGAAAAGAGAAGAATAACCAGAAAAATAGAAGAAAATCTACAAATCCCCTTCTTATCTCCAAGCTCTCTCTTCTTCTAGGTCTTCAAGATCCTCCTTCTCCCAAGTCTCCAAGATCCCCAAATAAACCCTACTTTCGTCTATATATAGCCCCAGTATCGTAAACTGACGTCCCACCCAATTCGGATATGAGCAAAATGAGATAAGGACGAATAATTTTCAAATTTTAAATATCGGGTCGCGGCGCTCAGTGTCCTGCTGAGGCGGTTTTGTCTCGAGTCCCTAGGATTTCTGAAATTCCTTCGAGCGTCGTGGCAGACAAGCTCCTCCAGCCGCAACGGTTTTGTCTCGGTCCCCAACTATGATTTTCCACATGCGTATGCTATGACGCTTTCCTCTCGGGTGAGTTACACAAATTGTCACGTAAGAGGCCACCGAACTTCATATTTTTCTTCCAATTTTGCCTCATATTGCTCCATTTTCGTACTCTTGGCTATTTGAGACCTAAAACAATAAAAATAATGATTGTTGAGATAAAATTACTCTTAAACTAATGAAATATCAAGTTAAATCATAGATAATAAGTCGCTCTAAATCGGCTTATCAAATTCCCCCAAACTTAACATTTTGCTACTCCTCGAGCAAAAACAAAATAAAATCTAACCTAAAACTATTCTAAAAACAATTAAATCACAAACTAAATCAAGTCTCAAAAATTCTCAAACTTCCAGAATCAAATTCATTCGTCAAGTTTGATTCATAATATTGTCTTAAAAATTACTAATAACACAAAGCCGTTAAGAATCTATCGAACATTACAAAAAAGAGAAGGATTTCTTAGATATTCATTCCATACAAACCTTCAATCTTCTGAAAAATCCAACTAAGCAACCTTTCAAACAATCAATACTAATACCTAGATAATTAAAAAAAAAAAACAATTATAGACAAAGTCGGCCTCTAACAAGTAATGTATGATATCAAATCTCATAGGCTTGGCTTTCTTGTTACTTTCCACTAATGTAGATTCATCATGTTACCTCGGATCAAAAGGTCTTTAATAAGCTTGTAATGTTAGGTTAAGTGTTGGCTCACAAAGAATGGAAAGGATAAATTCAAAGAATGAGAACATTTACAATTGAACAAAATGTAACAAACTCAAGAGCTTTTAATACTAACATCACTTCCTATCTTCTTGAAACTTTTCATACTTTTTCTTTCTTTCATGCTCATAAGCACTTTTCACATATTTCACCCTAATGCCATTTTGTTTTTTTTTTATCCACACTCTTCCTTTTATTCTTCAAAACCCCCAAACTTATTTCTCTATTATAACTGGGTTAACAATACACATTTCCATCCTTTCCTTAATGAGATATTTTTGCTCTCAAACAAAATAAATAACAAACATGTAAATGTTCTCATCAAGGGTAAGGATAAGTGTTTAGGCTTAAAATAGGTAGGAAAACAATGTGACTGATTGTGCATGTGCAGCCTATAATGAAAACTGAACAACAATGTTGTGATCAATCGGACCGACTGTGGTCTGTCATGAAAACTAGATAGGATAACGAGATGACTGATTGTATAGGTAAGGACTACTCCGAAAATGATATTGAGTTGTTGTGACTGACCATATTGAGTGCAGTATATGATGAAAACTAAACAAGACAATGACATGACCGATCATATAAGTCCGGTTTCCATTGAAAACAATATTGAAGTTGGGACCTACTGGATTGGGTGCAGTTTGTGACGAAATTAAATAGGACAACGATGTGATTGGTCTTCCACATGCGATTTAGGCTTAAAATGAAACTGAGTTATCGTGATTGATCAGACTGAGTGATATCTGTCATGAAAACCAGACAAGGCAATAATATCATTGTTGTATAGGTGTTGTCTACGTCGAAAATGATATCGTGCTATCATGACTGGTCCGATCGAGTGCGGATAACGACGTGACCCATTTAATAGGTGTGGTCTACATTGAAATTGAAACTGAAATGTCGGGACTTATCTAACTTGGTGTGGTTTATGATGAAAACCAGATAGGACAACAACGTGACCGTTTATACAGGTTTGGTTTACACTGAAATCAAAACTGAACTATCGAGACCTATTGAACCGGGTATGATATGTTATGAAAACTAGACAAGACAACGACATGACCGATTATATAGGTACAATCTGCACTGAAAACAAATTTGAGATGTCATGATCGACCGGACTCAGTGTAGTCTATGACGAAAACCTCACAAGACAACGACGTGATAGATTATATAGGTCTAGTCTACTATGAAATCGAAACTAAACTATCAGGACCTATCTAATCGTATGGTTTGTGATGAAAACCAAACAGGACAACAACCTGATCGATCGTATAGGTGCAGTCTACGTCGAAAACAAAATTGAGCTATCATGATTGATCGGACAAGGTGTGGTCTATGACGAAAACCAAATAAGAAACGATGTGATCAATTGTATAGTTCTGTTCTACGTCGAAAATGATCCTAAACTATCAAGACCTATCAAACAGGGAATGGTCTATGAAAAAACCAGGTAGGACAACGATGTGAGCGATCATACAAGAGGAGTCTATGTCAAAAATGAAATTGAGCTATCATGACCAATCAGATAGGGTGCGGTCTATCATGAAAACTTGATAGGACAATGACATAATTGATTGTATAGGTGTGATCTAAGTCAAAAATGATATTGAGTTGTTGTGTATGATAGGATCGGGTGCAATATGTGATGAAAACCAAATAGGAGAATGACATGCCCGATTGTATAGGTATGGTTTACGCCAAAATAAAAACTGAACTGTGAGGACTTATTTGACCAGGTGCAGTCTATGCCGAAACCAAACAGGACAATGATGTTATCGATCTTTCATGTTCTGTTTAAGCCAAAAACAAAATTGAGTTGTTGTGACCAATCGGAATGGGTGTGGTCTGTCATGAAAACTAGATAGGACAATGACATACATGTGCAACCTACGCAAAAAATGATATTGAGCTATTATGTCTGATTAGATAGGGTGCAGTCTATGACAAAAACCAAACATGACAACAACGAGACCGATTGTATAGGTGTGGTATACGCCGAAATTGAAACTGAATTGTTAGGACCTATCTAACAGTGTGTGGTCTATGAAAAAACCAAACAAGACAATGACATAACCGATTAGATAGGTGTGGTCTACGTCAAAACCGAAACTAAACTGTCAGGACCTATTGAATCAGGTGTGGTACGTTACTAAAACCAGATAGGACAAGGACATGATCGACCATACAAGTGCGGTTTACACTAAAAATGAAAGGAGTTATCGTAATCAATCAAATCGGGTGCAGTTTATGATGAAAACCAGAAAAGACAACGATAAGACCGAATGTACAGGTGCGGTTTACACCGAAAACTATACTGAATTGTTGGGACCTATTGAAAGGGTGTGGCTGGATGAAAAGCGAACAAGACAACGATGTGACAAATCTTATAGGTGTAGTCTACGTCAAAAAGGAAATTGAATTGTCATGATAAATCAAACCATTTGTAGATTGTAACGAAAACCAGATTAGACAATGATGTGACCGATTGTAAGGGAGTGGTCTATGTTGAAATTGAAACTAAACTATCTTGACCAATCAGACCGGGTGTCCAGTGTGACGAAAATCAGATAGGACAATGACGTGATTGATCGTACAAATGAGGTTTATGCCAAAAATAAATTTGACATGTCGTGATCGATTGGGCCTAGTATGGTCTATAAAGAAAGCCAAACAAGAAAACGATGTGACCAATCATATAGGTGCAGTATACATTGGAAACAAAATTGAGCTGTTGTAACCGATCTAATGGGAAAAACCTGAATCTTTTCATTTCCTAAACCTGGATCAGGTTAGGAACATGCATAACTATCCTAGGCATTTTCTCAATCCTATACATAATAAAAAAAAAATTGCATTTTTAAACTTTAAAAGTATTTAGAAAGTGCTAACGAAAACCATACCTTAGATTCGGATGTTCCTGAATCAAATCCATGTGGTGAAAATGAAGAACAAAATCGTAAAAGTCTTGTAAACTCAAAATCTTCCGTTTGATGACTTGAACCTTGATCTTGACACATTTTCGGTGGGGATAGAAGNNNNGGTTATGACTCCTCTCTCTCTATGGAGATGGAAGATAGTTCTCTAGAAAAACTATGTGAACTCTAACCCTTAAGGGGGTATTTATAGGGTTTCTTATTAGGCTTAAGTGACTTCAGCCCACTAATGACTTAGGTCACTTAATCTAGCCTAAAATAGGCCCTACTTGATTCGTTAACTCAATAGGGCCTACTAATTAATCGATTAGCCTAATCTAAAGACCTTGTTCACTTATCCGTGTGAAACTTTATGTACTTAGCAAAATGTCCTTATGCACAAAAGTGAACCTAGAGCTAATGCGACCCTTATAACCCATGCCAACAAGGTATATGAGCTTAGAGTAAGGACCACTGGGACCCATAGGAATACTAGCTCCCTCAGAATCCAATTCTAAAGTTGATTTAACATCTCACTATAGAGAATCAATTGAATTCTAGTATCCTATGTAAATAACAATGAGACACCAAGTGCTCGGATTCGTGACCTACTATCCATTGTGTTCAGTCTCCCCATGAACTAGTGTCTGTAGTCTAACAAGGTGAAAGCTATCAACCTTTCAAGACTACCTCTACCATCCTTGAGTTACAAATTCTCTTATTGTGTGTTCAATTAACATATATTAGCTCTCAAAGAGCCTATGTCAAGTTCCACTTGAGGAACTACCATGCCATAGTTTTCATGAACACACCTCCTTAGGATCACCCAAAGAGACACATTGTCTCAATCCCAAGAAATATCATGGTGCCTTTATTAAGAATACCTACTGCTATCGGCATCCATCAATAATGACCCAATCCATAGGGAATATATGATTAGCTTATGATCTCACCCGTAGGTCAAAACTACCGCTAATTTCAGCACAACCTCAATATTCTCTCAAAGTTGAGAGATAACACAATGACTACTTGATAGCCTAAATTCATAACTCACCATCGGTCATGTCTAATGTGCAACCATACACACTAGTGCACTCACCATGGGAAAACCATCCCAATAACCAATACCAGTCATCCCTCCAATTAGGAGGTGGTGCACTACAACCTCTAATGAGTTGCCTAAGCCCATGAATCGATTGTGACTAAGTTATCTATTTGTAAGAAACCCATGACTTATATCTTCTATGCAACTCCTAATGCACCTAAGTCACGTACAATTCAAAAGATGCAAGTAAGAATGCTCATAAAGTATAATATATGGAATAAGAATAGATAAAAGTGAAACTAAAACATCATTAATAAAATAATGAATTCCAAATTTATTACATATGTCATGCTTTTAAGGGTTTTATCTTAACATGATCAGACAACGTGCGATCTGTGATGAAAACTAGATAAGACAATGATGTGACAAATCGTACAGGTCTAGCCTACATTGAAAACAATATTGAACTATCGAGACTTATTGGACTAGGTGCGGTCTGTGACAAAAACTAGATAAGAGAACGACTTGACCAATTGTATAAGTATGGTCTACGACGAAACTAAAACTAAACAGTTGGGACTTATCGAACCAAGTGTAGTATGTTACCAAAACCAGACAAGACAACAACATGACTGATTATATAGCTGCGGTCAACACCGAAAATGAAATTGAGTTGTCATGACTGGTCAAACTGGGTACGGTTTGTGATGAAAACCAGAATGGACAACGACGTGATCGATCTATAGGTGTAGCCTACATTGAAAATGAAACTAAGCTATCATGATTGATCAGACCGAGTGCAGTATGTGACAAAAACTAGACAGGATAATGACATGACTAATCATATAGGTCTGGTCTATGCCAAAAACAATACTAGACTATTAGGACCTATTAGACCAGGTGCGGTCTATGACAAAACTAGATAGGATAATGACATAACTGATCATATTGGTGTGGTCTATGCCGAAAATGATACTGAATTATAAGGACTTATCTGATCGTGTGGGGTTTGTGACGAAAACCAAAAAAAACGACGACGTGACCGATTGTATAGGTGTGGTCTAGCTAAAATCGAAACTAAACTTTCGAGACTTATCAAACCGGATGCAGTATGTTGCTAAAACCAGATAAGACAATGACATGACCGACCCTACAAGTGCAGTTTACACTAAAAATGAAACTAAGTTGTCATGATCGATCGGATCAGGTACGATCTATGATGAAAAAAAGTTAGGACAATAACATGACCGATCGTATAGGTCTGGTCTACATCGAAAATGATACTGAACTATCGAGACCTATCGAACCAGGTGTGGTATATGATGAAACTAAACAAGACAACGGTGTGAATGATCTTCCATGTACGATTTACACCAAAAATGAGATTGAGTTGTCATGACCAATTGTACCGAATGCAGTCTATGATGAAATCCAGACTAAAGAATGACCTGACCAATCATATAAGTCCATCGAAAAGGAATATTGAACAATATTGAACTATTGGGACCTATCGGACCGGATGTGGTCTATGACAAAAAACAGATAGGATAACGATGTGACAAATCTTATAGGTGCAATCTACATCAAAAAGGAAAGTGAACAATCGTGATAGATCGAACAGGGTACGGTCTGTGATGAAAGCTAAACCGGACAATGATGTGACCGTTCATACAGGAGCGATCTAAGTTGAAAACAAAACTGTACTATCTTGACTAATCGAAACAGGTGCTGACTATGACGAAAACTAGATAGGAAAATGACGCAACTGATTGTATAAATGTGGTCTATGCTGAAAATAAACTGACTTGCCATGACCAATCATGGTAGGTGCAGTCTATGAAAAAAAAAGAAATAGGAAAATGACATGATCGATCGTTTAGGTACAGTCTACATCCAAAACAAAACTGAGTTATCATGATTTATCGGACAGAGCGTGATCTATAACAAAAACCAAACAAGACAGTGATGTCACCAATCATATAAGTTTGGTATACGTAAAAAATAATACTAAATTGTCAGTACCTATGGGATCAAATGTGGTTTGTAATGGAAAACCGAAAGACAAAAATGTGTGCTCTATGTCAAAACCGAAAGACCTATCCAATCCGGTGCAGTATGTTACCAAAACCAGACAGGACAACGACAAGACAGACTGTACAGGTGGGGTTTACATCGAAAATGAAACTTAGTTGTCGTGATTGATTATACTAGGTGCGGTCTGTGACGAAAACTAGAAAGGACAATGACATGACCGATCATATAGGTGCAATATACGTCAAAAATAAAACTGAGCTATAGTGACTGATTGGATCAGGTGCGGTTTGTAATGAAAACCAGACAGGACAACAATATGACCAATCATATAGGTTTGGCGTACACAGAAAAATAGTACTAAACTGTCCAGACCTATCAAACTGGGTGCAGTCTATGAGGAAACTAAATAGGACAAAGATGTGATTAATCTTCCACGTATGGTCTATGGTGAAAATAAAACTGAGCTATCATGACCAATTAGACCAGGTGTGGTCTGTCATGAAAGCTAGACAAGACAATGATAAACTGATCGTACGAGTGCGGTCTATGCTGAAAACAATATTGAATTGTGGGGACCTATATGATAGTGTGGGATCCATGATGAAAACTAAATAGGACAATGATGTGATCAATTGTATAGGTGTGGTCAACACCGAAGCTGAAATTGAACTATTAGGACCTATCGAATCGGGTGTGGTATGTTACCAAAATCATATAGGAAAACAAAATGACTGATCGTACAAGTGCAGTTTACATCGAAAACAAAGTTGAACTGTCATGATCGATCGGACCGGGTGTGATCTATTACGAAAACAAGCAAGAACAACGACGTGATCGATTGTATAGGTGCGGCATATGTCGAAAACTATACTGAACTTTTGGGACCTACCAAATCGAGTACGGTCTATACAAAAACAAGACAGGACAATGACTTAACCGATCTTACAAATGTGGTCTACTCCAATAAGGAAATTGAATTATCGTGACCGATCGGACTGATTTTCTCCTGTGACAAAAACCAAATAGGATAGCGAGTGACTGATCGTACATAAATGGTCTATATAAAAAAAGAAAAAAAAAGAAACTGATATGTCATGACCAATGGGACTGGGTGTGGTCTATAATGAAAATCAAATAAGATAATGACATGATCGATCGCATAGGTCTACTCTTCGTGAAAACAATAATGAACTATTGGGACCTATTGGATTGAGTGTGGTCTATGATGAAAGCAGATGGGACAATGATGTGATCGATCTTCTTCATGTGGTCTACGCTGAAAATGAAACTAAGTTATTGTGATTGATTAGATAAGGTATGGTGTGTCAGGAAAACTAAACTGGACAACGACATAATGGATCGTATAGGTGCCTATACGGTCTATGATGAAAACCAAAAATGACAATGATGTGAACGATTGTATAGCCGAAACCAAAACTGAATTGTCGGGACCTATCAAACCGGATGAGGTATGTTACCAAAACCAAATACGACAACAACATGACCGATCGTACAAGTGCGATTTATATCAAAAATGAAGTTAAGCTATCATGATCGATCAGACCAGGTTTAATCTGTGATGAAAACCAGAAAGAACAACGATGTGACCAGTCGTACAGGTGTTGTTTACGTCGAGAACAAAATTGAGCAATCATGATAAATTGGATCGAGAGTGGTTGTGACAAAAACCAGATAAGACAATGATGTGACTGATAGTACAAGTTTGGTCTACGTAAAAAAAGATATTGAACTGTTGGGACCTATCGAACTAGGTACGGTCTACAACGAAACCAGAAAAGATAATGATGTTATCGATCTTCCAAGTGCGGTCTATGATGACAACAAAATGGAGCTGTTGTGATCGATTGAATCGGATATGGTTTATCTTGACAACCGGATAAAATAATGACATAACTAATAGTACGAGTGTCGTCTACGCTGAAAATGATACTGAGCTATCATGATTGATCAGACCAGGTGTAGTTTTTGACAAAAATCAAATAAGATAATGACATGACCGATTGTATAGGTGTGGTATACACGAAAATCGAAACTAAACTATCAAGACCTATCTAACCGTGTGCAGTATGTGACAAAAACAACACAAGACAAAGACGTGACCAAATGTATAGGTGTGATTGACGCCGAAACTGAACTTGAACTGTCGGGACCTATTTAATTAAGTGTGGTATGTTATCGATCAAATCGGGTGCCATCTATGATGAAAACTAGATAAGACAACAACGTGATTGATCTTACAGGAGTGGCCTATGTGGAAAACAAAATTAAACTGTTGTGACTAATCGGATAGGGTGCTGATTATGTGGAAAACCCGATAGGACAACAGTGTGACTAATCGTACAGATGTTATCTATGCCAAAAACAAAACAAAACTGTTGTGATTGATCGGATCAAGTGCGGTTTGTGATGAAAACCAGACTAGACAATGATATGATTGATCGTATAGGTGTAGTCTACGCCGAAAAAAAAAATTGAGCTACTGTGACTAATTAGATTAGGTGTGGTATGTGACAAAAACCAGACAGGACAATGACATGGCTAATCAAATAGGTTTGGTATACACCAAAAACTATACTAAACTATCGGGACCTATTTGATCAAGTGTTGTTTGTGACGAAAACTAGACAAGACAATGACGTGTCCGATTGTATAGGTATGGTCTACGTCGAAACCACAACTGAACTATCGGGACCTATCGAACCAAGTGCGATATGTTATAAAAACCATACAGAATAATGACATGATCGATCGTACAGGTGCAGTTTACACTAAAAACGAAACTCAATTGTCTTAATCGATCAGACTGAGCGTAGTCTATGACAAAAAACCAGAAAGGACAACAACATGACTGATTGTATAAGAGCGGCCTACACCGAAAATGAAACTGATTTGTTGAGATCGATCAAATTGGGTGTTGATTGTGATAAAAACCAGATAGGATAGATGTGGTTTACACTGAAAAAAAAACTAAGTTGCCCTGACTAATCCAATCTTGTGCGGTCTATGACAAAAACCAGATAGGACAATGACATGACCAATTGTACAAGTGTAGTCTACGTCGAAAATGAAACTTAGCTGTCGTGACTAATCAGACTGGGTGCAGTTTGTGATGAAAACTAGATAGGACAATGATATAGATCAAACTATAGGTATGGCCTACACCGAAAATAATACTGAATTGTTGAGACCTATTTGATCGGCTATGGTGTGTGACGAAAACTAGAAAGGACAACGACGTGATCGATTGTATAGGTGTCATCTATGCCAAAAATGAAATTGAATTGTTAGGACCTATCGAACTGAGTACGATATGTTACCAAAACCAGATAGGACAACAACATGATCGATCGTATGGTGCAACCTATGCCGAAAATGAAACTGAGTTATCGTGAGCGATGGGTCCGATTGCAGTTTGTAACGAAAATCATATAAGACAATGACGTGGTCGATTGTATAGGTCTGGTTTCCTAGATGATACTGCAATGTAAAGTTAAAATCTTCAAGGGTTTCCATCCATCTCCTTTGCCTTGCATTTAGATCTTTTTTAGAGAAAATGTACTTCAAAATTTTGTGATAAAAATCACCTCAAAATTTTCACCATATAAGTAATGTCTCCATAACTTTAAAGCAAAGACTATGGTTGTGAGTTCGAGATCATGTGTAGGATAGTTCTGCTCATGGTTCTTTAATTGCCTAGAAGCATAAGCAACCACTCTTCCTCTTTGCATCAAAACACATCCCAAGCCATTTCTTGAAGCATCACAATAAACTGTATATTTTTCCCCACTAATAGGAGTAATTAGCATAGGTGTTGTTGTTAGCCTTCTTTTTAGCTCTTGAAAAGATTCTTCACACTTGTCATTCCAATCAAAGTTCACTCCCTTGCGTGTCAGTCTAGTCATTGGGCATGCAATTCGAGAAAAGTTTTCAACAAACCTTCTATAGTACCCTACTAATCCAAGAAAACTACTGATTACTACCCAAAAAGTGCTATTTTGCGCCTTTAATTCATTATGTTTTAAGCACTTTTGTGTAGTAGTTCTCCATTCTTATTCCAATTGGCATGTTAAGGACCTAGCAATGACTTCTAATCATATTTGTGGCTAGTTTTAGTGTTTTGACAGCTTTTTGGATCATTAAGACAAGCCAAGCAAAGGAGAGAAGCAAAGAGAAGCAAAGAGGAAAACAGAGTGAAGAGAACAGAGGACAGCAGCTGCAGTCTTCCTTCGCACTTTTGGAGCACTTCCCGAAGTCCATTTTCTACATTCTATATACCATTTCAAAGCTCAGGAAGTCAAGAATCCAACGCTTCAAACCATGTACGATTTGGAGCTGAAATGAGGAAGATATGGCCTTCGGAAGACAACTGCTCCAAGCTTGTGCGAAATTCGCACAACACCTTCAGCTTGTGCGAGCTTGTGCGAAATTCGCACAACACATTTCCTTGTGCGAAATTTTCGCACAGCAGCCCATGCGTGGTGCGAAATCTCCTCTGTTCCGCCAACTCCACATGAGATCTTTTCTTTAGATATTTTTGTATAAATTTCCATTCTTCTCCTTGTAATCCACCAACCATAAGATTTCTTAGCTAGGAAGGTTGGAAAAACTTCTCTATATATATTCCCTTGCATCTGTTGTAACAGATATAGATATAGATATAGAAATATGTAGAATCAATCAATATATAGAATATACAGAGCCTTGCTCTGTTTTTCCTTCTCTTTCATTTTCATTTTCTTGCTAGCCAAACATTCTCTGAGATGTTTTCTCAGAGGATGAGTGGCTAGGCTTTTTGTTTCTTGGGTGAAGGAAGCTAAGTAAGGTTCCGGCTACATAAGTGTGAGATTTTGTTGTTTCCGTTTTTAATGAAGAGAAAGTGTGGCCTGTAAATGATTTCTATGTTTTTAGTTAACTTAAAACGCCCTCAATTCACTTGAGCCAATACTTGGTAAGGAAAGTGATCTCCGTCCATGGAGATGCACTAGTTTACCTCTTACGAGCTTTTGGGAGGTGACTTGAAGGTAGGATTTTCTAGAATTGCCAACACTTGGTAAGCTTTTGGACTCGAAAGAGACATCCATTAGTTATCTCTTGCGAGCTTGAGAAGGGAAGTCCAAGGTTAATGATCACCTTGAATGGCAAATACTAGGTGAGAGGTACGAGCCATTGCAAGGTGTATCAGTGAGAGGGGTTTAGCGTTGAAACCATTAATGGCAAGCATCTATATCACACCGGTTCGGGAAATAACTATAGGTTAAATTCCGAATGCGAGGAAAAGATTCAAGTGACCGGAATCCCCCTCTTTGTAGTTGGCACCTGATCCTAGTAACCTGAAATCCCAAGAAACACCTTTCTTTCTATTTTCTTTCTAGTTAATTTTAGTTACTTTATGTTAGGTTAGCTTAATAGCATCCATTTTCATTCAAACTTATGTCTTCTTTTAAAGCTAACAAAGAAAAGAAAAAGCACCAATTCAGTTTTTGAACTAATATCAATTGCGAAGTGAAAACCCATCTCTGTGGACGATCCTAGAGCCACTATACTATGCTAGCTAAATGCTACCCCGGTATATGGTGAAATAGGTTTATAAATTTTGTTGATTACTCTCGTCTGAGGATTGAGATCAAAGCACATCAATTGAGTGGAATCAATTGGAACACCAATCAGGCATGAATCAACTACGTACTTCAAAAACATTCTTGGGTCTTTCCCACTTTGTCATAGTTTCCACTTTTGTTGGATCCACTGAGATACTCTCTTGAGAAACCATGTGTCCCAAAAATTGAATTTCCTGCAACCAAAAGTCATATTCCTCCAATTAGGCATATAACTGGTGTTCTTTAAGTGTTTGAAGTGCCAAATGCAAATGATGACCATGCTCTTCTCAACTCTTAGAATATATCAAAATATCATCCACAAATACCACCACAAAATGATCCAAGTAAGGCCGATAAATATGATTCATCATGTCCATGAATGCAACTAGAGCATTGGTTAATCCAAATGGCATGACAACAAACTCATAATGGCCATACCTTGTACGAAATGCAGTCTTTGGAATATCAGATTCTCGTATCCTCAATTGATGATAACCAGATCTTAAATTAATCTTTGAAAAATAACAAGCCCCACATAACTGGTCAAATAAGTCATCAATCTGAGGTAATGGATATTTGTTTTTCACTGTTACTCTGTTCAAATTTTTGTAATCCACACATAACCACAAGGATCCATCCTTCTTCTTCACAAACAATACTGGAGCACCCCAAGGTGAGGTACTAGGCCGAATAAACCCTTTACTTTGCAACTCCTGCAACTGAATGTTCAATTCTTTAAGTTCATCTGGAGCCATCCTGTATGGAGCTATTGATAATGGATCTATAAATGGATACAATTCTATAGAAAAATTCATCTCTCTATGGTTAGGTAAACATAACAATTCTTTAGGAAAAACATCAGCAAATTCACAAACCATTGGAATACAATCTATTGTTGTCTTTTTTTTTTTTTTACTTCTCCCTACATATAAAAAAAAAAAAATATTGTCTGCCATCCTTTCTTGACCACTTGTCATCCAGGTTTTGAATTAGTGGAATAATTGTAAGCCTTTTGTCACCGTAGAAACTCAAATATGAACTAGAAGAGGTTTGAAATGTTACTTTCTTCAAATAACAGTCTAATACAGCATGATGTTGGGCCAACCAATCCATCCCCATAATTACATCAAAGGATGAAATATCACGAAGAACTAGATCCATTGTAACTTCAAGACCCTCAATATAAAGTACATAAACATGACACACCCACTTGGTTTCCACCTTACCACCCATAGGAATCTCAACACATAATGAACAATGAAGGCGAACAAATTCTATGTCTCGCAAGGAGGCAAATGATGTAGAAATAAAAGAGTGGGTAGCTCTTAGATCAAATAAAAGATGTTCCCAAGTGCTAAAACATAAGATCATACCTTCCACTAAGGCATTTAACTCTGTATTTTGTGACCCCAATGCATAAAATCTCCCTTGTTGTCCTCTCTTTGGCTTTCCTATAAGCTTCCCTTGTCTAAAGTTTCCTTCCCCTTGATGTTGCCTTCCTTGGATCCGTGAGTTCATCTACTGAATCTGTCATTGAGATTGTTGGTATGCAAGTCGTTGAAATTTTGGGCACTCCTTCCTAAGATGTCTCGCCTCACCATATTCATAACATCTCCTTGGTTCCTTGGCCCAATCTGTAGTCTCACTATACTGCTTTTGTTTTCTAAGTTGTTGTTGGGGATGAGTCACTTTCTGGTGCTTGAAATTTAGTTCCCGTTTTTCTAAACCACAAAACCTAGAATTCTACTTCTCAATCTTTGAGCTTTCTCCATTTCCCTTTCTATAACAAGAACCCTTGCCACAACCTCATTGTAAGTACAGAGAATGAAGGGAGTGACCCGTGATCTAATTCAATCTCAACCCTCTTGGAATTGTTCAGCTCACATTTGTTCATCTACCACCACATTCGAAGCATATCTAGATAGTTGTGTGAACTTTGCTGCATATTCAGTCATTGTCATGTTCCTTTGAACCAAGTGTATAAATTCAGCTCTTTTTTATCTTCTAACGACCTCTGGAAAGTAATTAGATAAAAGCAGTTCCTCAAATTGCATCCAAACCATCTAAGTTATATCTTGAGTAGTCTTGATCATATCCCACCAGTTGTCTGCTTCATCCCTCAACATGAAGGAAGCTAAAGAAACTCTCTTTTCCTCAGGAACTACTATTACATCCAATATTTTCTTTATTTCTTTCATCCAATTCTCAACTTCAAGAAAATTAGGGCCAACCCAAAAGATTGGAGGAGTCAGTGCTTTAAATTCTCGAATTAAACTCACATTCTGGTATTATGAACCAACAACTGGATATATTGCAGTTTTTCCCTCAGTTACATTACCGTGAGATAGTGGAGATGATCTAGTTTTTCATTTAGGCCTTGTAGTTAATATGTTCCTTGCTCTAGGCATTTTTCCTTAGAAAGGTATATAAGGATTGGATTATCAATACATCATATTATAAGGGCTATTCATTAAATCAAGCATCCTTAAACAATATAATTAAACCACTTATGTCACATACAAACATTTTGAAAACAAACATAATACCAACAATACCATAGTAATGGATTCTCAATGATCAGGAATTCAAACGAGCAACATGATCACAATTATCATAGCTAGGCATACTCACACCAATACAACCAAGAATGTCATCTACACAACATAGACACAAAAACATTCATCATTTAACCTTTCACCTTAATATCAATATATCATACATAGTAAAAGAGTGTAACAATAATAATGACTCTGGCGCACTTATTGGGCTCCCCACTTATTGTCCACAATAGGCATCTAATCCCTTATGCTTTGATACCAAGCTATCACACCCAGGTTTTTCAAACTTAACAATTGATACTCAAATATAGTATAAGTGCTTTCAAAAATTTGGAGACACAAAAATTTAAATGTTGAGTTCCTACTTGATTTTGTGTAGAAAGAGAATATGAAAAACATGTTATAAAGAGGTATACATCCTGTATTAAACTTTGTAACTACTAGTAAACAAAACATGATTCATTTAAAAAAAAGAACTTGTACTATGTTAATTTACCAAAACCCCATGGTTCACTACGGGTAGCCCATACTACAAGTGTACATGACAAATATACATTACATCATTTCTCCAAAAAGATTTAGCCTTTGATACAAAGGCAAAGCCTCAAAACACTTTCAATGCGAGTAAACAACATCTAATCAATAGTAAAGCAATGCTCAAGCATTATTTCTAGCATAGGTCTTCTGACCTGCATCTAAAGGTGGAAGGGATAGGGCGAGTTCACAACTCAGTAGGAAAGTTTATAACCATCCTAGGCATACCCTTAAAAACCTTGAATTAAGCATATAATAGCATGCATGATAAACATTTTGTAACCATTAACAAATATGCAATCATGTCAAACATGTATGCATGTGTTTGCTGGTTTCATCTTTGCTTTTCCTCATCCATCTTTTCACAACTGATAAACTGCTAACCCCCATCAATCTACACATTAGATATCAATGCTCCATAAGATACTCGGTCAATATAATAATGACTATTCTAGGACATCATTCAAGGGTAAGTCATACCCCGTGTCTTCTGGGACTCATAACCAAGGGCAAGACAAACCCCATACACCCATATCGGAGTGTCTTCCTTGAGGGCTTTAGGGACTTTCACCCAACAACCCATGATCCCACATAAAAAATATATCAAAGGATAATGCTTGTAGCATCACATAAACACTTCCTACCAATCAATTCTCTGAATATCATTTGTGATTATTCCATATCCTTCTTGTAATGCAACCACACCATGAACCATGAATCTTCATACCAAATTTTGTTCCAATATCATTGTAACATTTCAACACAATAAACCAAGATGCAATGACACATTAAAACATTTTATGAAATCATAGAAATGACATGAAACTCCAATAAATGTTTCAAGGAAAGAAATCAGGTCCACCATGGAACAACATAAAATTCCCTCCCTTACACCGACTTCCCCTTTGTGATTCTTCTATGTAGGCGATCTTTACCTATTATAAGGAACTGAAATGAAACAACATAATTTAGGTTTCCTAACCATGAAAATTTATACAATTAAAACTTATGACATTTTCCTTTCTTACTAATTTTTAACTTACTATTGCTAATTTTTAATTCTCATATTCTCTAATCTACATGCCCATAGGTTTTCAAATCAAATTTGAATTGAATTAAACAATCTTTACAATGCATATTAATATTCCCCAATTAATTACCAAACACTAATTGTTTTTATTTTCTTAAAGCCTAACCCATTAACAAGTCCCAAGTGTCCAAATAACCAAATAAATCACATGTTTTACTAATCTAATTTTCAATCAAACCAAACTAAACAAAAATGTATGTTGATATTACCATTAATAAAATACTTAAGCAAAAACACTTTAATCCTTAATTAATTGTGATTTTTAACTAAAACATGTTTATAACTAATTACACTCAACTTTTACACAAATTTTATCGTTAATTTGTTTCAACATACCATTAGGTACCAAAAATACCAAACTTACTGAATTAAACAACTTCCTTACCTCAAATCTTCACTTTCTCTCTCTAGATTCTCTCTCTAACCCAAGTTGCTGCAGGTATAATGGTGCAAAATAAGCTACAAGTCCTTCTAAAGAGATCTCCATGCATCCAAGTAGGAGGTGGCAGGCCACATGGTTGCCACCAACCCCGACTTTCCAATTATTGCAAATCAGTCCTCCAAATTAACCAATATTAAACTTGCAATTACCCATTAGTCCTTTAGGTTTTCATAACTCTAATCAGCCCCTAAGAAGTGCAGTCTACATCGAAAACAAAAATGAATCATTGTGATTGATTGGATCAGGTGCAATCTTTGATAAAAACCTGATAGGTTAACGACGTGACCAGTCTTATAATAGTATCCTATGTAAAAAACAAAACTAAATTGTATTGATCGATTGGACTAGGTGTCGACTGTGATGAAAACCAAGTAGGACAACGATGTGACTAATTGTACAAATGTGGTCTACGCCGAGAACAAAATTGAGCTACTCCGATCAATCAAATATTGTGCGGTCTATGACAAAAACTAGATAAGATAATGACGTGATCGATCGTATATGTGTAGTACATTGAAAAAAAAACTGAGTTGTGGCGATCGATAGAACTGAGTGTAGCCTGTGATGAAAATTAGACAGGACAATGATATGACCAATTGTATAGGTTTAGTCTACTCCAAAATCAAAACTAAATTGTCGGGTCCTATCTGACTAGGTGAGGTCCATGATGAAAACCAAACAGAACAATGACCTGACCAATCATATAGTTACGGTTTACACCGAAAATGATACTGAATTGTCATGATCAATCAGATCGGGTGCGAGCTATGAAAAAAACCAAATAAGACAACGATGTAATTTATTATACAAGTGCGACCTATGCAGAAAAGGAAACTTAACTATCATGACCAATCGGACAAGGTGCCGAAAGTGATAAAAACCATAAAGAACAACGACTTGACTGATTATACAGATGTGGTCCACATCAAAAATAAAATTGAGTCGTCGTGTTCGATTTGATCGGGTGTGGTATGTTACCAAAACCTAACAAGATAACGACATGACCAATTATACAAGTGCAATCTACATCGAAAACAAAATTGAGTTGTCATGACCAATCGGATTGGGTGCGGTCTATGACGAAAACTAAACAAGGCAATGATGTGACCAATTGTACAGGTGTAGTATACACTGAAAATGAAATTAAGTCATCATGATTAATCATATTAGTGCCATCTTTGATGAAAACCAAATAGGATAATGACGTGACTAATCGTACAAGAGTGGCCTATGCCGAAAACAAAACTGAATTGTCATGACTAATCGGACTGGGTGTCTACTGTGATAAAAACCAAAAAGGACAACGACGTGACTAATCGGACAAATATGGTCTACATCGAGAACAAAACTGAACTGCCTAGACCAATCAGACCTTATGCAATTTGTGACGAAAACCAGACAGTACAACGACATGATTGATCACACATGTGCAGTACGTCGGAAACAAAACTGAGTTGTGGTGACCAATCGGACCGAGTGTAACCTATGATAAAAATCAGACTGGACAACGACATGACCGATCATATAAGTCTAGTCTAATCCAAAATTGAAACTAAATTGTGGGCTCCTATCTGAATAGATGAGGTCTATGATGAAAACCAGATAGGACAATGACCTGATCGATCATATAGGTACGATTTACGCTGAAAATGATACTAAGCTATTGTGATTGATTGGATCGGGTGCAATCTGTGACGAAAACCAAACAAGACAACGATGTAATCAATCATATAAGAGCAGCCTATATGGAAAACGAAACTTAACTATTATGGCCAATCAAACTGGGTGTCAAATGTGACAAAAACCAGATAAGACAACGATGTGACTAATCCTATAAATATGCTCTATGTAAAAAACAAAACTAAGTTATCGTGACCAATAGGACTGGGTGTGGTATGTTACCAAAACCAAATAAGACAACGACATGACCAATCATATAGGTGCAGTCTATGTCGAAAATGAAACTGAGATGTCATGATCGATCAAGCCAGGTGCAGCCTATGACGAAAACTAAACAGACAACAATGTGACCGGTTATACAAGTGCAGACTACGCCAAAGACAAAACTAAGTTATTATGGTCAATCAAATTAGGTGTGGTATGTTATCAAAACCAAATAGGACAACGACATGACCAATCGTACAGGTGCAGTCTATGTCGAAAACGAAACTGAGATGTCATGACTGATTGGGCCGAGTGCAGTTTGTGACGAAAACTAAACAGGCAACAACGTGACCGATCATACAGGTGTAGTCTAAGCCGAAAATGAAATTAAGCTATCGTGATCATCAGATTGAGTGTGATCTTTGACGAAAACCAGATAGGGCAATGACGTGATCGATCGGACAAGTGCAGTTTATGATGAAAATGAAACTAAATTGTCATGACTAATCGGACCGAGTGTCAACTATGACAAAAACCAGATAGGACAATGACGTGACTAATCGTACAGATGTGGTGGACGTTGAGAATAAAACCGAGCTTCTCTGACCGATTGAATCTTATGCGATGTGAGACGAAACTAGACAGGACAACAACATGATCGATCGTACAGGTGTAGTATGCCGAAAACAAAACTTAGTTGTGGTGATCGATCAGACCAAGTGTAACCTATAGTGAAAATCAGTCAGGACAACGACTTGATCGATCGTATAAGTCTAGTCTACTTCAAAACCGAATCTAAATTGTCGGGTTCTATTTGATTAGGTGAGGTCTATGATGAAAACCAGACGAGACAACGACTAACTGATCATATAGGTATGGCTTACTTCGAAAATAATTCTGAGTTGGTGTGATCGACTAGATCGGGTGCGATTTGTGACAAAAATCAAGAAAGATAACGATGCGATCGATCATATAAGAGCGGCCTACGTGAAAAATGAAACTTAACTGTTGTGACCAATTGGACCGGGTACCAAATGTGATGAAAACCAAATAAGACAACGATGTGATTGATCATACAGATGTGGTTTACACTGAAAACAAAATTAAGTTGTCGTGACTGATCAGATCAGGTGTGGTATATGATAGAAATAAGACTCGACAATGACGTGACTAATCGTACAATTATAGTCTACACCCAAAACAAAATTGAGCTATCATGATTGATCAGATCGGGTGCGATCTTTGACGAAAACCAGACAATGTTACGACATGATCAATGGTACAGGAGTGGTCTACATCGAAAATGAAATTGAACTTTCATAACCGATCGGAATGGGTGCCGACTATGACGAAAACCATGTAGGACAGCGACGTGACTAATCGTACAAATGTGGTCTACACCAAAAACAAAATTGATTTGCCCTAACCGATTGGATCTTATGTGGTCTGTGACAAAAACCAAACAGAACAATGACATGATCGATCATATAGGTGCAATCTACATCAGAAACAAAATTGAGTTGTTGTGACCGATCAAACCGGGTGCAATTTATGACAAAAACCAAATATGACAACAATGTAACCCATTGTATCAGTCTGGTCTGTGTTGAAAACAATATTGAATTGTTGAGACCTATTTGATCGGTTGTAGTCTGTGATGAAACCAAACAGGACAATGACATGACTAATTGTATAGGTATCGTTTACGCCAAAACCAAATCTGAACTATCAAGACCTATCTAATTAGGTAAGGTATGTTACCAAAATTAGAAAAGACAACGACTTAACCAATCACATAGGTGCGGTTTACACCGAAAATGAAACAGAGCTATAGTGATTGATTGGACTAAGTGTAGCCTATGATGAAAATCAAATAGGACAACAATGTGACTAATTGTATAGGTCCAGTCTACTCCACAACCGAATCTAAATTACCACGTCCTATCTGATCCAGTGCCGTTTGTGATGAAAACAAAATAGGACTACGACTTGATCAATCATACAGGTACGGTCTATGCCGAAAATGAAATTGAGCTATCGTGATTAATTGGATATAGTGCGATCTGTGATGAAAACCAGACAAGACAATGACGTGATCGATCATATAAGAGCGGCCTATGTAGAAAAAAACTAAATTGTCATGACCAATCAGACCGGGCGTCGATTGTGACGAAAACCAGATAAGACAACAACATGACTGATCATACAGATGTGTTCTACAACGGAAAAAAAAAAAAAAAAACCTGAGTTGTCGTGACTGATCGTATAAGTGCAATTTATGTCGAAAATGAAATTAAGTTATCTTGACTAATCAGATTGGTTACATTCTATGACAAAAATCAAACAAGACAATGATGTGATCGATCGAATAGGTCTAGTCTATACCAAAAATGATACTGAATTGTCGGGACCTATTTGATCGGGTGTTGTCTATGATGAAAACTGGGCAAGACAATGACGTGACCGATTGTATAGGTGTGGTCTATGCGAAAATCGAAATTGAATTGTTGGCACCTATCGAACCGGGTGTGGTATGTTACCAAAACCAAACAAGATAATGACATGACCGACCATATAGGTACGGTTTACATCAAAAATGAAATTGAGTCGTCGTGACTGATCAGATCGGGTGTGATCTTTGATAAAAACCAGATAGGACAATGACGTGATAGATCATATAGGAGAGGCTTATGCTGAAAACAAAACTGAACTGTCATGATTGATAGGACTGAGTGTCTAATGTGATGAAAACTAGATAGGAAAACTAAATGACTGATCTTACAGATACGGTCTACACCAAAAACAAAACTGAGCTATTGTGACCAATCAGATCAGGTACAATTTGTGACGAAAATTAAACTGGACAATGATGTGATCGATCGTACAAGTGCAATCTATGTTGAAAATGAAACTGAGCTGTCGTGACCAATCGAACCAAGTGCAGTCTATGACAAAAACCAAATGGGATAATGACTTAATCAATCATGCAGGTGTAGTCTATGCCAGAAACGAAACTAAGTTATCATGATTGATCGGATTGGGTGCAATCTTTGACGTAAACTAGACAAGACAAAGACATGACCAATCATACAGGAGTGTCCTACGTCGAAAACAAAAGTGAACTATCATGACTAATCGGACGGGGTGTCGATTATAATAAAAACAAGATAAAACAATGATGTGACTGATCATACAGATGTGGTCTACGCCGAAAAACAAAATTAAGCTGCCCTGACTGATCGGATCTTATGCGGTTTGTGATGAAAACCAGATAGGACAATGATGTGATGGATCATACATGTGCAATTTACGCCGAAAATGAATTGAGTTGTTGTGACCAATTGGATTGAGTGTGCTCTATGATGAAAACTAGACAGGACGATGGCATGACTGATCATACACATGTGGTCTATGTCGAAAAGGAAATTGAATTGTCATGATTGATTAGACCAAGTGCAGTCTATGATTAAAACCAAGTAGGAGGATGATGTGACTAATTATACAGATGTAATCTATGCCGAAAATGAAACTGAGTTGTTGTGACTGATTGAATTGGGTGCGGTCTATGATGAAAACCAAATACAGTGCAGTTTACGTCAAAAAACGAAACTAAGCTGTCGTGACCGATTGGACCGGGTGTGGTTTGTGACAAAAACTAGATAAGACAATGACATGACCGAACGTATAGGTCTGATCTATGCTAAAAATGATATTGAGTTGTTGAGACCTATCTTATTGGGTGTAATCTGTGACAAAAACCACAGAAGACAATGATATGATCGATTGTATAGATGTGGTCTACACTGAAATGGAAACTAAACTATCAGTACCTATCGAACCGTATGCGGTATGTTACCAAAACTAGACAACACAACAACATGACCGACCGTACAAATGTGGTTTATACCAAAAATGAAACTGAGTTGTCATGACCGATCGAATCGAGTGCAATTTGGGATGAAAACTAGACAAGACAACAACATGATCAATCTTATAGGTGCAATCTAGGTTGAATATGAAATCGAGTTGTCGTGACCGATCAGACCGATTGTGGTCTATGAAGAAAACCAAAAAGAACAATGATGTAACCGATTGTATAGGTCTAATCTACATCGAAAATGATACTGAATTTTTGGGACCAATCTATGATGAAAACCAAATAGGACAACGACGTGACTGATTGTATAGGTGGAATGTCACCAAAACAAGATAGGATAAACCCATGATCAATTGTACATGTGCAGTTTTCATTGAAAAAGAAATTAAGCTATCGTGATCGATTGGACCAAGTGTAGCTTGTGATGAAAATCAGACAGGACAATGACGTGATCGATCGTCTAGGTTTAGTTTACTCCAAAATCGAAACTAAATTATTAAGACCTATTGGACTAAGTGTGATTTGTGACGAAACCAGATAGGACAACAATCTGACTAATTCCACATGTGGTCTACGCCAAAAATGAAATTGAGTTGTCATGATCAATCTAACTGGGTGTGATATATGATGAAAATTAGACAGGACAACGATGTGACCGATCATACATGAGCAATCTATGTCAAAAATGAAACTAAGTTTTCATGACCGATTGGATCAGGTGCAGATTATGATGAAAAGTAGACAATGACGTGACTGATCGTATAAATGTGGTCTACGTCGAAAACAAAACTAAGTTGCCACGACCGATT
This sequence comes from Vitis labrusca, assembly GCA_011039315.1. Classification (NCBI taxonomy): domain Eukaryota; kingdom Viridiplantae; phylum Streptophyta; class Magnoliopsida; order Vitales; family Vitaceae; genus Vitis; species Vitis labrusca. Next base: position 42,172 of record JAAKHE010000605.1, read on the forward strand.
AGATCGGGTGTAATCTATGATGAAAACCAGACAAGATAACGACTTAATCGATCGTGTAGGTGCAGTCAACACCAACAATGAAACTGAGTTGTCGTGACCTATCGAACTAGGTGCAGTATGTGACGAAATCCAAACAGGACAACAACATGACCAACCTGGCAGGTCTAGTCTACACCGAAAACAATACTAAACTGTCAAGACCTATCAAACAAGGTGCAATTTGTGATAAAACCAGACAGGATGTGGTCTGTGACGAAACTAGATAGGACAACGTGATCCATCATTAGGTCAGGTTTATGCTAAAAATGATAATGAATTGTTGAGACCTATCGGACTGGGTGAGGTTTGTGATGAAACCAGACAGGACAACGATGTGACTAATCCTCCTTGTGAGGCCTATATCAAAAACAAAATTGAGTTATCGGGATCTATCAGACCGAGTGTGGTCTATCATGAAAACCAGAATGGGCAACAACATGACCAATCGTATAGGTTTGGTGTACATTGAAAATGATACTAAGATGTCATTACTAATCAGACTGAGTGCAATCTATGATGAAAACCAAATAGTACAACTACGTGACTGATTTTATAGGTGTGGTCTACTCCGAAACCGAAACTGAACTATTAGGACCTATCTGACTAGGTGTGATCTGTGACGAAAACCAAATAGGACATGATGTGACCAATTGTATAGGTGTAGTCTATGCCGAAACTGAAATTGAATTATCGAAACCTATCGAATTGCACGTGGTATGTTATGAAAACCAGATAGTACAATGACATGACCAATCGTACTTTGCGGTCTACACAAAAAACAAAACTAAGTTATCATGAACGATTGAACCATGTGTAATCTATGATGAAAAAAAAGACATGACAACGACATGACCAATCGTATAGGTCTAGTCTACTTCAAAATCAAAACTGAACTATTGTGACCCCATGGATCATATAGGTACGGTTTACATTGAAAATAAATCTGAACTATTGTGAACGATTAGATTGAGTGCCAATTGTGACAAAAACCAAAGAGGACAACAATGTGATTGATTGTACAAATGTGGTTTATACCGAAAACGAAACTAAGCTACCATGACCAATCAGATCAAGTGTGGTATGTGATGAAAACTAGACAGGACAAGGACGTTACCGATCGTACGAGTACAATCTATGCCAAAAATAAAACTAAGTTGTTGTGATCGATGGGACAGGGTGTGGTCTATGACGAAAACCAAATAGGACAACTACATGATCGATCTTACTAGTGTGGTTTACACAGAAAACTATACTAAACTGTCGAAACCTATATGATCGAGTGTAGTCTATACAAAAAAATGATAAAACAACAATGTGATCGATCTTATAGGTGTTGTCTACGCTAAAAAAAGAAAATTGATCTGTTATGATTGATCGAACTGGGTGCGATATATGATGAAAACCAGATAGGAAAACGACTTACTAATTTTATGGGTGCGGTCTACGCCAAAAACTATATTAAATTGTTAAGACCTATTGAATCGACTGCGGTCTGTGACGAAAAACAAACAGGACAATGAATTGATCGATCTTACATGTGCAATCCATGCCGAAAAGGAAACTGAACTGTCCTGATAGATTGGACTGGGTGATGTCTATGATGAGAACTAGATAGGACAATGACATGACCATAGGTATAAGAGCCGTGTACGCCAAAATCAAAACTGAATTATCATGATCGATCAGACCGGGGTCGATTGTGATGTAAACCAAATAAGACAACGATGTGACTGATCATATAGATGTGATATATGCTGAAAATGAAATTGAGTTGTTGTGACCAATTGGAAAGTAAGCACGAAACTTATCCAAGGCAAAAACTATAACTAACAATTCCTTCTCGGTGGTTATGTAGTTTCTTTGCACCTCATTCAATGTCTTGCTCGCATAGTAGATTACATAGGGTTTTCCATCTTCTCTCTGCCCAAGAACAGCTCCTATAGCAAAGTCACTGGCATCACACATTACCTCAAAGGGTAGTTGCCAATTGGGAGCCCTCACTATTGGTGCAGTTGTTAGAAATAGTTTCAATTCTTCAAAACTTCTTTGGCATCTATCATCCCATATGAATTTAGCATTCTTCACCAATAGTTCACAAAGAGGCCTTGCAAGCTTAGAGAAATCCTTGATAAACCTCCTATAGAACCCGGCATGGCCAAGGAATTGCCTTACTCCTTTGACATTTGTTGGGGATGGCAACTTAACAATGAGTTCAACCTTTTCTTTGTCAACTTCAATGCCTTTCTTGGAGATGATGTGTCCAAGGACAATCCCTTGGTGTACCATGAAATGGCACTTCTCCCAGTTAAGCACTAAGTCTTTCTCAATGCATCGATTCAGAATAGCTTCTAAGTTGATCAAGCATTCATCAAATGTACTTCCATATATGGTGATATCATCCATAAAGACTTCCATAATACTCTCCACCATATCACTGAAAATGCTTAATATACATCTTTGGAAAGTTGCGGGTACATTGCATAAGCCGAAAAGCATTCTCTTGTATGCATAGGTTCCAAATGGGCACGTGAAAGTGGTATTTTCTTAGTCTTCAACATCAATTTCTATCTGAAAGTACCTGGAGTAGCCATCCAAGAAACAATAGAAAGGATGCCCATAGACCCTCTCAAGAACCTGATCAATAAAGGGCAACGGGAAATGGTCCTTCCTTGTCACCGTATTCAACCTCCTGTAATCGATACACACCCTCGAACCTGTAGTGAGGTGTGTAGAGACCTCTTCTCCCTTATCATTTTTCACCACCGTGATCCTAGACTTTTTTGGTACAACTTGAGTAGGACTCACCCATGGGCTATTTGATATAAGGTAAATAATACCGGCCTGAAGTAGCTTAACAACTTCAGCTCGCGCCACCTCTTGTATGTGAGGGTTCAACCTTCTCTGAGTTTGGCGAACTGGCTTAGCTTCATCCTCCATGGCAATGTGATGAGTGTAGACTAAAGGGTTGATCCCTTTCAAATTAGAAATTTGCCACCCTATTGCCTTCTTACATCTTCTAAGGACTTCAAGTAGACAATCCTCCCGATGAATGGTAAGAGCTGAAGATATAACAATAGGGCACTGCTTGTCTTCTTCCAAGTATGCATACTTCAACTCTGTGGGTAGTGGCTTAAGAATAAGCTTTGGGGACTCCTCCTTAACAGGTCTTTGCGTCTCCTCCTCATTAAATAAGGGTAGAATTTCTTCTCTCCTCCTCCATGGGAGCAGGGTAGCAAGCAAATTTGAGGGTTCAGGTAACCCTTCCTCAAGATCCCCAAAACTCTCAATCAAATCTTCTTGCATTCTCTGATCAAAATGCTCCTCCACTAAAATGTCAATCATGCACACTTCCTTTGGGCCTTCTTCTTCTTCCGGATGGATATGCTTCTTGTACAAATGGAAGATGTTGAGCTTTAATGTCATGTTGCCAAACATGAGTTGCATGACTCCGTTCCTACAATTGATGATTGCATTTTATGTGGCTAGGAATGGTCTTCCAAGTATGATAGGAACATAGTTAGTTCCTTTGACAACCAGATCCGTATCAAGAACAACAAAATCCACTGGATAGTAGAATTTGTCAACTTGAACCAAGACATCTTTGATCATCCCTCTTGGAATCTTCACTGATCTATCTGCTAGAATGTCGGCTTCAACTCTCCAAGTCCCAACTGCTTGTAGACAGAGTAGGGTAGCAAATTCACACTTGCTCCCAAGTCCAACAAAGCTTTCTCTACACAAGTCCCTCCAATACTCACTGAGATAGTAGGGCAGCCAGGATGTACTTCACTAGAGACTTGCATTGTATGATGGCACTTACTTGCTCAGCCAAGAAGGCTTTCTTGTTCACATTCAACTCTCTCTTTATAGTGCACAAGTCCTTCAAGAATTTTGCATATGTTGGCACTTGTTTGATCATGTCTAGCAAAGGGATATTGACCTTCACTTGTCTTAACACTTCAAAATTTTCTAATGCATTATTGGTTCCCCTTTTGCCATACAAAGCTTAGGGGAAAGGTGGAGGCATGTGTTTCTTCATCATATCTTCCTTGATCACTATCCTCTCAGGTTCTTCATCCACACTAGAATCACGTTCATCTTTCTTTGTACTTTTCTCTTTTCTCTTTCCTTTCATTTCCTCTCTCTTTTCTTTTTCTGCTACACTCTCTTCATCATGTTTTGGCTTGGATGTGGGCTGATCAACCTCCTTACCACTCCTCAAAGTGATAACTGCTTTAACTTCCCCCACCTTTGAAGATTCTCCCTCTTGAGCCTCCACTTCATGGATACCCTTAGGATTTTGATGAGGTTGAGATTCTCTTGCACTGCGTTGAGGTTGGTAAGCCTTGAGATTACGTATTGGACATTGTCTATTTTCTGAGACAAATCATTTTACATCCCATCCATCCTTTTATTCAATGTACTCTCCACAGTGTCAATTCTCTGATTCAGTTGAGCATTAATGGACTTTTGATCTCCCACAAAGTCTCCCACAACCTTACTAAAGTTCACAATAGCTTGTTCAAGATTTGAGGCTTGTTGAGGTGCTTGAGCAGGATGTATGTACTAAGGTGGCTTTGGTTTCCAAGAGAAATTTGGATGATTCCTCCAATTTGAATTGTAGGTGTTGCCATAGGAAGCATTGTTATTGGGTTTGAATTGACCAATAACATTTGCTTGATCACCAAACATCTCTCTCACTGCTAGAATTGTAGGGCACTCCTCCACCAAGTGCTCATAAGATTGACAAATGGAACAAGGCATAGCTTGCACTGGTGTTTCAAAAATGGCTTGCATTTCTTGTATCTTCTTCATTTCTAGCTCTTCCAATCTCCTTGCCATAGCTGCAATCTTTGCCTTTATGTCAATGTCTTCATTCAAAACATACATCTCACCCTTAGCATTAGGTTGAGACTTCATTCTTTCCATCTCTCTAGCATTTGGTTCATCCCATCCTCTTGAAACTTTAGCTACATAATTCAAAAAGGCCATAGCTTCCTCCAGATTCTTACTCATAAAGTCTCCTCCACACATAGTTTCTAGGAGTTGCTTCATTAAAGAAGGCATACCATCGTAAAAATAGCTCACTAAGAGCCATGTGTCAAAGCCATGGTGAGGACAAGCATTAATAGCTTCCATGTACCTCTCCCAACACTCATAGAATTTCTCATTCTCTTTAGCTGAGAAGTTCGAAATTTGTCTTTTCAAACCATTGGTCCTATGAGTAGGGAAAAACTTTTTAAGAAACTCAGCTTGCAAATCAGTCCAAGTTCCAATACTCCTTGGCCTTAAATAATTAAGCCAAATTTTGGCCTTATCCTTCAAAGTGAAAGGAAATAGCTTGAGCCTTATCAAGTCAATTGAAGCTCCTCCTTCTTGGAATGTATTACAAACCTCCTCGAATTCCTTAATATGCGAGTAGGGATTCTCACTTTCCATCCCATGGAAAGTAGGTAGGAGTGGCACAATGTGAGGTCGGATTACCAGCTGCTCAGTGGGAGGCACTATGCATGACAGTGAACTCATACGAGGTGGATGCATGCAGTCCCTCATGGATCAATATGCATTGAAATTATCCTCTTGACCATGTTGGCTATTCTGATCTGCAGGTGGAACATCCATGATGTTTAAGCACACTTCCAACTCAGTTTCTCGAGGAGTTTCAATCTTCACAAGTCTTCCCTCAATATCTCTTATCCAATAGGGCATGCACAACTAGAGATCACTGAAACAAAAACAAAGAAAACAAAAGAAATACAATACTAGCAAAAAGCTAAGGTTAGCTAAAAACTAAATAAAAGATAAGCTGAAATATAGACAAAGAAAAATAATTAGTAAAAAGAAAAATCACCAAACTTGTGATGAATATCACAAGTATTCACCAAAAGTCATGTTAATGTACTATGGCACCATCCCCGGAAACGGCGCCATTTGATTCGTCCCCCTTTGCAGTCATGCCATTAGATTCTAGCTTAGACGGGTGTTATCAACAAAATTTATAAAACCTAAATCACCTCACACTAGGGTAGCATAGCTAACATAGTATAGTCGCTCTAAGATCGTCCACAGGGATGGGTTTTCACCGTACAGTTGACATTAGTGAAGGAAATAAAATGGTGCTTTTCCTTATGAAAATTAGCTTTTAAAGAAAATGGAATTGTGGTTGCAAAGATTGATTTTAAGTTAAGCAAAAATAATAAGTGAAATTAACTACAAAGAAAAGGTCTCTTGGAGCTTTAGGTCACTAGGATCGGGTTCCTTAGGGAAAGAGGGAGATTCAGGATCTTCTCCTCGCGTTAGGGATAATAACATAAAGGATGGTTTTCTCTTGAATCGATTTTATATTTAGCAATTAAGATTTGATCCAAAGGTTTCATGAGAAATGGTAATTGCTTCCCATTAATGGCATCAAACACTAAAGACTTTCACCTTGAACCACCTTCCAATGGCTCCTAAGTGATAACTAATAGACATCCATGGATATAGCAATAAGCATCCATGGAATCCGAAAAGCTTACCAAGTATTGGCCATTCAAGGTGTTTTTAAGGGATTTAAAACTAAACCTTGAAATAAAAACCACTGATGGTTAACCACTACTGTCATTTAAAGCAAGAACAACTCCCCCTTTTACATTCAGGTCCTTCACCTAACTTCCATCACTCCAAGAAACGTAAAACCTAGCCACTCATCCCCTGAGAAATCATCCTCGGAGGTTGTTTGGCTAGTAAGAAAAGTGAAAACAAAATGAGAAAGAAATGAAGAGCAAAAGCACTGTATATTTCTTAGTACGGGAATTTACAAGTGTTTTATGAAAAACATACATAACATCCCATCCCTCTGTCTCTCTCCTTATATATAAGCTACCTAAAAGATATATAAAAAGATATAAAAGAAAATATCTAGGTTGGTTACAAGGAGAAACTAGGAAATTACACAAAATATATGAAGATAAAAATCTAACGGAGTCGGTGCAGAGGAAGATTTCGCATACCATGCGAGATTTGGCATGGTGTGCGAAATCCTTTGGCTGCCTCAAGTGGTTTCGCATGGTGTGCGAAATTTCGCACAGCCATGCGAAACTGCTTGTTGTTGGATTTCTTCCTCTGGTTTTCTTCCTTGCATCTCTGATTGGCTTGGCAAAGGGCTATGAAGTGCTCCCAAGCTTGGATTCTTCATGTATTTGAGCTTTAACTTGCATTGCCATGGATTTCAACCAATTCTCCCTCATTCTTGGCTTGTTTCAATGATCAAAAAGCTACCAAAAACACCAAAACTTGCCAAAAACTGATTAGTAACCCTTACTAGGTTCCTTAATGTGCCAATTGAGTTAAAAGGTATTGACTACTACTCAAAAGTGGTTAAAACAGTTAGTTTCAAGCTATAAAAGAGTACTTTTTGAGTAGTAATCAATCATATAGATGTAGTCTATGCCAAAAATGAAACTAAGTTGTCGTGACCCATACGACTGGGTGTGGTCTATGCCAAAAACCAAATAGAACAACGATGTGTTCGATCGTACAAGTGCGGTCTACATCAAAAACGATACTGAACTATCAATATTGATCAGATCAGGTATCGATTGTGATGAAAACCAGATAAGACAATGACATGACTGATCATATAGATGTGGTTTATGTCAAAAACGAAACTGAGATGTCATGATCGATTGGACTGGGTGTGGTCTGTGATGAAAACCAGATAGAACAATGACATGACCGATCATATAGGTGTAGTCTACATAAAAAAATGATACTGAACTGTTGGGACCAATAAGATCGGGTGCAGTCTGTGACGAAATCAGATAGTATAATGAAGTGGTCGATCTTCCATGTGCGATCTACACCGAAAACAAAACTAAGCTATTGTGATTGATTGAACCAAGTGCAATCTACCGTGAAAACCAAATAGGGCAACGACATGACCGATTGTATAGGTGCAGTCTACACTGAAAACACAATTGAGCGGTCGTGACCGATCGGATCGGATGTAGTTTATGATGAAAACTAGACAAGACAACGATGTGACTAATTGTATAGGTCTAATCTACTCCGAAATCGAAACTGAACTGTCGGGACCTATATGACCAAGTGTCGTCTTTGTGGAAAACAAGATAGGACAACAACTTGATCGGTCATATAGGTACGGTCTACACCAAAAACGAAACTGAGTTGTTATGACCGATCGGACCGGGTGTGTTCTATGATGAAAACCAAACAGGATAATGACCTAATCAATATTATATGTGTGGTCTACACCAAAAATTATATTGAACTATCGAGACCTATCAGACTAGTTGCAGTTTATATGAAAACAGGACAGAACAACGATGTGATCGATCTTATAGGTGTAGTCTCTATCGAAAAGGAAATTGAATTATCGTGATAGATAAGATTGGGTGTGATCTGTGATGAAAACTAGACAGGACAATGATCTGACTGAGTGTACGGGTGTGGTTTACACTGAAAACTATATTAAACTATTGGGACCTATTGAATTGGGTGTGGTCTATGAAAAAACAAGACAAGACAACGATGTGACATATTCCACATGTGGTTTATGTAGAAAATGAAAGTGAGTTCTCGTGATTGATCAGACCCTATGCATTTTTTTTATCAAAACCAAACACGACAACTACATGACCGATTGTATAAGTGCGATCTACACTAAAAATGATTTTGAGCTGTTGTGATTGATTGGACGGGGTGCGATCTGTCATGAAAACCAAACAAGGCAACGACATGACCAATCGCATAGGTGCAGTCTATGTCGAAAACAATATTAAATTATTGTGACTGATTGGACCAGGTATCGACTATGAAAAAAACCAAATAGGACAACGACATGACTGATGGTATAGATGCATTCCATGCTAAAAACGAAACCGAGCTGTCATAATTGATTAGATCAGGTACGGTCTGTCATGAAAACAAGAGAGGAAAATGACATGATCGATCGTACAAGTGAGATCTACACCAAAAACGATACTGAGTTGTCCTGACCGATCTAACTAGGTATAGTCTGTGATGAAAATTAGACAAGATAGCGACATGACTAATCATATAAATGTGGTCTACACCAAAAACAAAACTAAGTTGTCGTGACTGATCGAACCGAGTGAGGTCTATGATGAAAATTAGACAAGATAATGATGTGACCAATCATATAGATATGGTTTATGCCGACAAGAAAAATGAGCTACCATGTCTAATTGAACCGGGTGCGGTCTATCATGAAAACCACACAGGAAAACAACATGACCAATTTTATAGGTATCCGACTAAGTGAGGTTTGTGACAAAAACTAGATAGGACAACGATATGATCGATCATACAGGTACCTTCTATGCTAAAAACGATAGTCAAATGAAATGAGCGATCAAACCAGGTAATGTCTATCATGAAAACCAAACTGGATAATAACATGACCAATCGTATAGGCCTGGTCTATGCTGAAAACGATAGTGAACTATCATAAGTGATCGGACTGGGTTTAGCATGTAACAAAAACAAGACAAGACAACGACATGACTGATCATACAAGTGTAGTCTATGTCGAAAATGATATTAAACTGTCGTAACAAATTCTACCAGGTGACGTTTGTGACAAAAACCAGAAAGGGCAACAATGTGACCGATCATACAAGTACGGTTTATGCTGCAAATGATACTAAACTGTCAGGACGTATCGGACCGAGTGCGGTTTATGAAGAAACCAGATAGGACAACGACATGACTGATTGTATAGGTGTGGTTTATGTTGAAAACAATATTGAACTATCATGATCGATTGAACTGGGTGTAGTTTCTAATAATAACCAGACAAAATAATGACGTGACCAATCATGTAGATACAGTCTATGCAAAAAATGATATTGAACTATTATGACTGATCGAACCAGTTCGAGATTGTGATGAAAACTAGATAGGACAACTATGTGACTAATCGTACAGATGAGGTTTACACTGAAAACAAAAATAAGTTACCATGACCTATCATACCAGGTACGGTCTATGACGAAAAACCAAACAGGACAATATGTGATTGATCGTGTAGGTCTGGTCTACAATGAAACCAAAACTGAACTTTCAGGATTTATTTGATTGGGTGTAGTCTATGATGATAACCAGATAGGACAATGACATGATCGATCGTATAAGTATGGTTCATGATGAAATAGATACTAAGTTGTCATGGCTGATTAGATCAGGTGCCGAATATGATGAAAACCAAAAAGGACAACAATGTGACTAATGGTACAAATGTGTTCCATGCCGAAAATGAAATTGAGTTATCATGACCAAATTGATCGAGTACGGTATGTGACGAAAACTAGTTAGGATAACAACATGGGTGATCTTATAGGTGCACTTTATGTCAAAAACGATATTGAACTGTAATGGTCGATCAGACTAAGTGCCATCTATGATGAAAACTAGACAAGACAACAACGTGTCCGATTGTATAAGTGTGCTTTACACTAAAACCGAAATAACAATATGATCGATCTTATAGGTTTGGTCTACATCGAAACTGAAACTAAACTATCGAAACCTATATGATCGGGTGTAGCCTATGACGATAACCAAATAGGACAACGAAGTGATCAATTATACAAATGTGGTTTACATCCAAAAGGAAACTGAATTATCATGATAGATCATACAAGAGCAGTCTATGCCAAAATAGAAAATAAATTGTCTGATCGATTGGATTAGAGAGGATAACGATGTGACCGATTGTATAAGCGTGGTCTACGCTGAAACTGAAATTGAACTATCATGACCTATCTGACCGAGTGCGGTCTATGATGAAAACCAGATAGGACAATGACTTGACTGATCATATAAGTGTGGTCTACACCAAAAATGATATTGATTTGTCATGATTGATCAGACCAAGTTAACAAAAACCAAATAAGACAAAAAAAGTGACTGATAGTACACATGTAATCCATGTCGAAAACGAAATTGAGTTATCGTGACCAATCAGATCGGGTGCAGTCTGTCATGAAAATAAGACTGGATAATGATAAGATTGATCGTACAGGTGTGGTTTATGCAAAAAACGATACTGAGTTGTCATGACTGATCGGACTAGCGGTAGTTTGCAACAAAAATCATACAGGAAAACGATGTGACCGATCATACAAGTGTTATATACATCGAAAATGATATTGAACTGTTATAACCGATTAGATCAGGTATAATTTATGATGAAAATCAGATAAAACAACGACATGACTAATCGTACAAGTGCGGTCTATATCGAAAACAATACTCAATTGTCGTCATAGATCATATCAGGTGTAGTTTGTGACGAAAACCAGATAGGACAATGACATGATTGATTTTATATGTATGGTCTGTGTTGAAGCTAAAACTAAACTGTTGGGACCTATCAAACCGAGTGCAGTCTATTACAAAAATCAGACAAGACAATGAAATCACTGATCATATGGGTGATGTCTATGCCAAAAATGAAACTGAGTTGTTGTGATTGATTAGACTAGGTGTGTTTTGTCATAAAAACCAAATAGGACAATGACATGACTGATTGTACAAGTGTGGTCTACACCGAAAACAATAATAAACTTTCGTAACTAATTAGACCAAGTGTCGACTGTGACGAAAATCAAATAGGACATTGAAGTAACTAATCGTACAGTTGTACGCTAAAAATGAAACTAAGCTGTCATGAATAATCAAATTGAGTGTAGTCTGGAACAAAAATCAGACAGGACAATGACATGGTCAATCATATAGTTTTGGTCCATGCCGAAAATGATACTGAACTAACGGGACCTATTGGACCGGGTGTGGTCTATGTAGAAACAAGACAGGACAATGATGTGACCAATCATACATGTGCGGCCTATACCGAAAATGATATTGAGTTGTCGTGATGGATCGGACCTTGTGAAGTTTGTGATAAAAACAAGTTAGGACAACAAAGTTACCGATCATATAGGTCTAGTTTATGTCAAAACCAAAATTGAGTTATCGTAATAGATCGAACTAGGTGCTATCTGTGACAAAAAACAATACAGGACAACGACATGATCCATCTTATAGGTTTGGTCAACTCCGAAATTGAAACTGAATTGTTAAGACCTATTTAACTGAGTGTGGTTTATGATGAAACTAAACAGGACAACCACGTAACTGATCATGTAGGAGCGATCTATCCTCGAAAATGAAATTGAGTTATCTTAACTTATTAAATCGAGTGCAATTTGTGAAGAAAACCAGATAGGACAACAAAATGACCGATTGTATAAGTGTGATCTATGCCAAAAATGATATTGAGTTTTCGTGACTCTTTAAATCGGGTGCAGTTTGAGGAAAATAAGATAAGACAACAATGTGACTAATTGTATAGGGGGTCTACGCCAAAACCAAAATTAAACTGTCTAGACCTATCTAACTGGATACAGTCTATGACGAACCCTAGATATGACAATGACATGATCAATCATATAGGTGCGGTCTACATCAAAAATGATATTGAACTCTCATAAGCAATAAGAGTGGGTGTAGCCTATGATGAACACTAGATAAGAAAAAGACATAACCGATCATACAGGTTTGGTCTACGTCGAAAACAATACTAAACTGTCGTGATTGATCATAACATGTACAATTTTTGACAAAAACCAGATAGGACAATGATGTGATCTATTGTACAAGTCTGTTCCACACCGAAACCAAAACTGAACTGTTGGGACATATCTAACCAAGTGCGGTATGTGATGAAAATCAGATAGGACAATGACATGACCGATTGTATAGGTGTGTTCTACACCAAAAATGAAACTGAGTTATCGTGATCGATAGGACCAGATGTGATCTAGGGTGAAAAGTAGACAGGACAAAGACATGATCGCTCATACAGGTGCAGTCTACGTCAAAAATGATACTAAGCAATCGTGATGTTTCAGATCGGTTGTGGTCTATGATGAAAACCAGAAAGGATGACAACATGATCAATCATATAAGTCTAGTCTACGCCTAAATCAAAACTGAGTTATTGTGATTGATTGGATTAAGTGCCATCTGTGATGAAAACCAAATAGGACAACGACATGATCAATCATATAGGTCTGGTCAATGCTGAAACCGAACTTGAATTATCAGGACTTATTTTATTAGGTTCAGTCTATGATGAAAACCAGATAGAACAATGACGTAATTGATCATACAAGTGTGATCTACACCGAAAACGATACTGAACTATCATGAAATATTAGACAAGGTGCAGTCTACCACAAAAACCAAATAGGACAATGGCATGACCAATCATACAGGTGCGATCTATGCTAAAAACGATACTGAACTATCATGAGTGATTGGATCGGGTACCATCTATGATGAAAACCTAATAGAACAACGACGTGATCAATTGTATAGGTCTAATCTATGCCAAAAAGGATACTAAACTATCATGATTGATCAAACCGGGTGTAAACTATGATGAAAACCATATAGTACAATGATATGACTGATTGTATAGATGTAATCAATGCCAAAAAAGAAACTGAGCTATCATGACCTAACGGACCGAATATAGTCTTTAACGAAAATGAGACAAGAGAACAAGGTGATCGATTGTATAGGTCTGGTTTACATCGAAAATGATATTGAATGGTTAGAACCTATTGGACCAAGTGTGATTGATAACGAAACAAGATAGAACAACTATGTGATCGAGCTTCCACATGCGGTCTATGCCGAAAACAAAACTGAGTTGTCCTGACCGATCAAATCGGGTGTAGTCTGTCATGAAAACCAGACATGACAATGACGTTACCGATCATATAGGTGCAGTCTATAATGAAAACGATACTAAGCTTTGTGATTGATCGAATCGAGTGCAATCTATAATGAAAACCAGACAAGACAATGACATGGTCGATTGTATAGGTGTGGTCTATGCCGAAACCCAAACTGAACAATCGGGGCTTATCGAACCGAGTATGGTATGTTATGAAAATGAGACAGGACAATGACATGACCAATCCTACAAGTGCGATCTACATTGAAAACGAAAGTGAGCTATCATGATCGATTGGACCGGGTGCAATCTTTGACGAACCTAATCGATCATATAGGTCTGGTCTACTTGGAAACTAAAACTGAACTTTTAGGACCTATCTAATCGGGTGTGATCTATGATGAAAACCAGACAAGACAATGACCTAACCGATCATTTAGGTGCGTTCTATATCAAAAACTATACTGAATTGTCAAGACTTATTGGACCACGTGCGGTCTATACGAAAATAAGACATAACAATGATGTGACCCATCTTACAAGTGTGGTCTACACAAAAAAGTGAACTATCATTGACCGATTAAATCAGGTACGGTTTGTGATGAAAACCAAACATGATAATGACTTGACTAATCGTACGGGCACGGTATATGCCAAAAACTATATTGAATTGTTGGGATCCATTGGATCGGGTGCAGTCTGTGATGAAAAGCAAACAGAACAACAATGTGATCTATCTTACAGGTATGGTATATGCAAAAAAAAAAAAAAAAACTGAATTGTAGTGACAAATCGGACAGGGTGTAGTTTGTGATGAAAACCAGACATGACAAGGATGTGATCAATTGTATAGGAGTGGTCTACGCTGAAAATGAAATTAAACTGTTGTGATGAATTGTAAAAGGTGCTGACAAAGACGAAATCCAAATAGGACAATGATGTGACTGATCATATAGGTGTGGTCTACGCCAAAAACGAAACTGACCTATTTGGACCTATCTGACCATGTGCAATTTTTTATTTGATGAAAACCAAACAGGAAAAAAAAAACTTGACCGATCGTATAGGGACCATCTACTCCAAAAATGAAACTGAGCTGTCGTGATTGATCAAACTAGGTGTGGTTTATTAATGAGGGCACAACTAACAAATGGAATGTAAATCCTATTAAAGTTCTAGTTGGTTCGGTTATAAGGGCTTGAGCTAAAAAGTTCAAGAAAACTCTCAATGGACTGATTCATAATATTTGGGCTGAGGTGAATTTGTGGAGGCCTAAGGAAGATGCTCTACATGTTACACAAGGTTGGATTTCCATGATTCAAGCTTTGGAATCATCTAAAAGAATCCATCAAAGACAATAAGTCACAAATTGCATGGATTGAATGGAGTTTCCTAAATTGGTGATTACGCAATTTTCCACTCATCAAGGAGATTGGCTGGCACAATCTAAAACAATCTTTTAAGATTGCTAAATTACCTTTCTTATTTATTATTATATTTAAATTTTTGAATTTTATGGGGAAGTAATAAATTAGAAATTCTCTTGTTTCCTTTTTGCTTTGGGGTAGGCATGATTTTAGGAAATAATGGATTCAATTTTCAAAATCCAACTCATGATATTTAAGTTTCCCTTTTTCTGGCTGTCTGTGAAATCTAAGCAAAATATTTGAGGATTTTCTAACTGCCAAATTTGTCAACCTCTTTGTATTTAAATACCCATCAACTTATTGAAAAATAATACACATTTCATTCATAATTTTGTGAGAGAATTCTCTTTGGTTCTTTTAGAACTCTTTGAACATATTGGAAAGATTTCTATGGCATTCTCTTTTAACTTATCAATCAATCCTTCCATAATTGATTATGATGTCTTCATTATACCAAGGTTCTTGCTTCCATATAAGCAATGGGTTACGGTTTCATACAAATCTATTTCTAGACAATCTTGGAGCCAATTCTTAATCCACAAGTTTCTCAATTTCGTAGTGTGGATCATATTAGTTAGTATCAGAGCTTGGCACTAGTTGCAAGTTTGCCTATTTTTTATTTAAAATAAAAAAATAAATTGAAAAAAAAAAGTGATATTGTGATTCAACTCTTGTAATTCTTGTTTCAATTTTACATCTGTGTGTTCCTTTTCAATTCCACAAATCCCAATATCTTGCTCCAAACAAACCCTAAATACATAGGCTCAAAAGAATTGATTCTTTTGGGCAAATTTTGAAACCCTTAAATCCAAGACACAACCTTTCTTTGCTAAGCCCTTAAATCTGAATTTCTCTTGGTGAGTCATTGGTGAATTGTTGTTAGAAATCTTGATATTTGTTTGATTAGTTTGATAAGAACCTATAGAGGATTACTACAAGTGAAAAAATGCAAGAGTGGTGAGCATATAAGAGGGTAAAAGCCAATTTGATTTTGTGTGAAACATGAGTGAAAGTTGAGTGAATCATTCTTTGAGTGAAACACGTGAGGGAGTGTGCAAAGTTCTTTTTTTTTCTAACTTTGTTTTTTAGCAAACATGTCAGACAACAAGGACAAAAATACTTTCGGGAATGCATCAAAAGAGGTTGATTTGAAGTTTCTCATGGAAGCTTTAATGGGTGAGATGAGGAAAGTGTTGAGAGCAGAGATGGAGCAGGTTCATGAGCGGATAGATCGAGTAGAGAATGCATGTGTGGAACAGCCAGAAAATGCTCCTAATGTGTGTAAGAGACAGAGAATTCAACCTAGGGAAGTGAGAGTTGAAGATGAAGAGTATTATGAGAAAAGTTTTGATGAAGAAAATGATCGGGATTCAATTGTTAGCAATAAGGAGATATGGTGGAAGGTTTAGAGAGGCTAGGAATCGAGAAGATAATAACTTGGGTAGTATTAAGATGAAGATTCCGTCATTTCAAGGTAAAAATGATCCCAAAGCTTACCTTGAGTAGGAGAATAAGATAGAATTAGTATTTGATTGTCACAATTATTCTGAGCTTAATAAGGTAAATCTTGCAGCCATTGAATTTCCTGATTCTGTGATTATTTGGTGGGATCAACTAGTATTAAACATGAGGGGAAATAGAGAGCATCTAATAGAAACGTGGGAGAAGATAAAAACTGTGATGAGGAGATGGTTTGTTCCAAGCCATTACTACCATGAGTTGTACCAAAAATCGCAAAGTCTTAAACAAGGTAATTGAAGTGTGGAGGATTATTATGAGGAGATGAAAATCGCTATGATCCAAGCAAATGTAGAGCAGGACCGAGAGGCTACTATGGCTAGGTTCTTAGTTGGTTTGAACCAAGAAATTACTAATTTGGTGGAATTGCAACATTATGTGGAGTTGGAAAATATGGTGCACATGGCTATCAAAATTGAGAACCAACTCAAAAGGAGGGGCAACAATACATGGCAAAACCCTAGCTTAAGATCATCATAGAGGCTGAATTTTGTGAAGAAAGAGGAGAAGCAATCCACTGCTAAGCCCAAAATCAAGCAAAAATAAGAAGCGACCAGCCATGAAAATCGAGGTAAATCTTATTCTTCCACTACTCGGAATTGATATTAAGTGTTTTAAATGCCAAGGCAGAGGTCACATAGCAAGCTAATGTCCAAACAAAAGAGTTATGATATTGCAAGATAATGGTGAGATTGAGTCTGATGACGAAGATCACACCAAATCTATGCCACCATTTGAGGATGTGGATGATGAGGAATACACTGTCCAAGGTGAATTTTTGGTTGCAAGGAGAGCTCTAAGTATGCAAGTCAAAGAAGATGACAAAGTGCAATGAGAAAACATCTTTCATACTAGATGCCACATGCAAAACAAGGTATGTAGTGTGATTATTGATGGAGGTAGTTGTACTAACATTGCTAGCACTACAATGGTGGAGAAATTAGGGTTGCCAACAATTAAACATCCTCGGCCTTACAAGTTGTAATGGCTCAATGATAGTGGTGAGGTGAGGGTTACTAAATAGGTGTTGGTGTCCTTTTGCATCAGGAAATATGAAGACGAAGTTTTGTGTGATGTAGTTCTGATACAAGTTGGATACTTGTTACTAGGCCAACCATGGAAATTTGATCAGCATGTTAAGCACGATGGTTTCACCAAAAAATACTCATTTGTGATTAATCAAAGGACAATCACTCTAGTCCCTTTGTCACCAAGCAAGTTTATGAAAATCAAGTAAGGCTACAAAAAGAGAGTGATCTAAAGAAAGAAAGTAAGAAAAAGAAAACAAGTGAAAATCAGAAAAAAAAAAAAAACGGAGAAAAAAAAGGACAGATTCGATCATTGAGAGAAAAGTAGAGAGAAACAAATTTCTATGCAAAAAGGAGTGAAATAAAAAGAGCGATGTTTTTAAATCAGCCAATGATTATACTTTTGTACAAAAAGACGTATTTAAACACTAACAAACTTGACCCATCTTTTTATACTTTGCCTAGTTCAGTTGTTTCTTTATTATAGGAGTTTGATGATGTCTTTCCTGAGGAGGTTCCACATGGTTTACCTCATATTTGAGGAATTGATCATCAAATTGATTTCGTGCCCAATGTTTCCATTCCAAACTGACCAACCTATCGAAGCAATCCCGAGGAGATAAAGGAGCTACAAAGGTAGGTTAGCGAATTGATGGAAAAGGGGTACATAGGGAAAAGTATGAGTTTGTGCACCATGCCAGTGGTTTTGGTTCCTAAGAAGGATAGGACATGGAGAATGTGCGTTGATTGTTGAGCAATTAACAACATAATGGAAAAGTATCGTCATCCTATTCCTCGCTTAGATGATATGTTAGATGAATTACATGGTGCTTATGTATTTTCTAAGATTGATCTAAAGAGTGGGTATCATCAAATAAGAATGAAAGAGGACTTTGAATGGAAAACTGCTTTTAAAGCGAAATATAGTTTTTATGAGTGGTTTGTTATGCCATTTAAATTAACTAATGCATCGAGTACTTTCATGCGATTAATGAACCATGTCTTGTGTGCTTTCATAGGCAGATTTGTTATTGTTTATTTTGATGATATTCTCATTTATAGAAAAAACTTGGATGATCATGTTGTCCACTTAAATTCAGTGTTGGATGTATGCAGAAAAGAGAAGTTATTTGCTAACTTGAAGAAGTGCACCTTTTGCCCCGATAAGTTTATGTTTCTTGGTTTTGTTGTGAGTGCACAAGAAATATAGGTTGATGAAGAGAAGATTAGCGCGATTCAAGATTGGTCGAGTCCCATGAGTGTAGGTCATGTTCGTAGTTTTCATAGACTCGCTAGTTTTTTACAGAAGGTTCATGAAAGACTTTAGCAGCATCACCGCACCACATCGCTTACCGAAGTCATCAAGAAGAACGTTGGACTCAAATGGGGAGACAAACAAGAGAAGGTGTTCCAATTGATCAAGGAAAAATAACTCATGCTCCTTTACTTGCTTTGTCTGATTTCACTAAAACGTTTGAAATTGAATGTGATGCTTCAGGTACAGGTATAGGTGCAATTCTTATGCAAGGAGGAAGACCAATTGCAAATTTCAGTGAGAAGTTAAGTGGGGTAGCCTTAAACTACCCTACTTATGATAAAGAATAATATACGTTGGTTCAAGCATTGGAAACATGGCAACACCACCTTTAGCCTAAGGAGTTCGTGATTCATACTAATCATGAGTCCTTGAAACATTTAAAAGGCAAACCCAAATTGAACAAGAGACATGCACGATGGGTGGAGTTCATTGGGACATTTCCATATGTCATCCGATACAAGCAAGGTAAGGAAAACATTGTTACCAATGCACGTTCTCAAAGATAGATATTAATTTCTACTCTTAATGAAAAATTACTTGGTTTTAATCACATTAAATAATTGTATCCTTTAGACCACAAGTTTTGTGAGGAGTCTCGGGCCTATAAGAAAAATGCAGTGGGTAAGTTCTTTAGGCATAAGGGTTTCTTGTTTCGGGAAAATAAATTGTGTGTCAAATTACTCTTTGTGTGAATTGTTAGTAAGGGAATCCCATGGTGGAGGGTTAATGAGACACTTTGGAGTTGCTAAGACCTTAGCTGTTTTGCAAGAACACTTCTATTGGCCACACATAAAAAGATATGTCAAGAGAATTTGTGGTAGATGTGTCACATGTAGGCAAGCAAAATCCAGAGTGCAACCTCATGGTTTAGACACACCACTACCTATTCCTAGTGAGCCTTGGATTGATATTTCGATGGACTTTGTGTTAGGTTTGCCTTGGTCAAAATGTGGTAGGGATTCAATTTTTGTGGTTGTGGATAGATTTTCTAAGATGGTACATTTCATTCCATGTCACAAAACCGATGATGCTTCACATGTTGCTGATTTGTTCTTGATGCGACTCATGCAACGGCGCCATTTGATTGATCCCCGGCAACGGCGCCATTTGATGCGACTCATGGTAGCTTAGCTTTAAAGGCGTATCAACAAAATTTATACCTTAGATACTATTACTAAAGTAGCCAAGCTACTATAGCATAGTGGTTCTAGGATCGTTCACTGGGAAGGGTTTTCGCAAACACAAGTGATATTCAAATTAGGAAAATAGGTGATTTTCTTATGGATGTTAGCTTTAAAAGAAGATGTAAATGGTTTAGAAAGATTTAAACTAATTTAAGCTAACATTAAAGACTAAAATGAAAGGGTGTAAAAACAAGTTTCTCAAAGATAGGATAGCTATGCTCTGGCTCTTATGCAAATTGGAAATCTCAGGATAGGCTCCTCGTGTTGGGGTTGCAACTATGGTGATGCTTGCTTCCCGAACCGGTATGGATTTAGCAAATCAAGTTTTAATCCTTTAAAATGGCAAAACAGATGGTAGTGAATTTCATCAATGGTTATTCACCTTAGACTTCCTTTGAATGGCTCGTAAGAGATAACTAATGGTCTAAAGCCAAAAGCTTACCAAATATTGGCAACTCAAAGTCATTCCGGGTGATAAACTCACCTTTCAATGGCCATTGAAATTGGTTCTAATGGATTAATGCAAAACTTGGAATTGAAAACCTCACCTTCCAATAGCTCGTAGGAGATAACTAATGGATAGAAATCCAAAAGCTTATCAAGTATTGGCCATTGGAAGTTGTCTAATGGAAATAAAAACTAAACTTTGCATTAATGAACCATTAATGAAAAACGACTACCTTACCTTCCGGGTGCTAGAAATTTCCATGGGAATGCATCCAAGCCATCACATAACATCCATACTTTGAGAAACTTAAAAGGTTAGCCTCTCATCCTTGGGGATTTCATCCACCAAGGATGTTTGGCTACTAAGAAAATGAGAAAGAGAAGGAAAAACAGAGTATCTATATTTCTATATATGGGTATATTACATATATTTCTCCATATGTTTCAACGGATGCAAAGGAGTATAAATAGAGAAGCTTTTCCATCCTTCCTAGCTAAGAAATCTTATGATTGGTGTATTACAAGGAGAAGAATGGAAATTTATACAAAAATATCTAAAAGAAAAGATCTCGTGTGGAGTCGGCAAAACAGGGGAGGGGTATGCGAAATTCGCATACCTGATCAGGAGGTATGCGAAATTCGCATACCATTCAGAAGGTATGCGAAATTTTCGCATACCTGGAGCAGTTTTCTTCCGAAGGTCATAACTTCCTCGTTTCAGCTCCAAATCGTGCACGGTTTGAAGCGTTGGATTCTTGACTTCTTGAGATTTGAAACGGTATATAGAATGTAAAAAATGGACTTCGGGAAGTGCTCCAAGAGTGCCAAAGAAGACTGCAGCTGCTGTCCTCAGATTTCCTCCTTGCTTCTCTTTGCTTTTCTTTTGCTTTTCTTTTCTTCTCTTTGCTTCTCTTTGCTTGGTTGGCTTGTCTAAGTAGCTCCTCCATCATTTGGCATGCTTGAATTGATCCATAAGCTGATATAAACATGTAAACTTGCCACAAAATGGTTAAAACCAATTACTAAGGACCTTAATGAATTAATTGGGTTAAATGAATATGATTACTACCCAAAGGTGCTTAAAACCATTATAATTAGGTCTACAAAATAGCACTTTTTGGTAGTAATCAGTTCTTTAAAGAAATTGTAAGATTACATGGTATTCCTAGGACAATAGTTTTGGATAGAGATGCTAAGTTCTTGAGTTAATTTTGAAGACTTTGTGGTGTAAGTGAGGAACTAAGTTGTTATTTTCTCCTACTTGTCACCCACAAACTAATGGTCAACCCGAAGTGATGAATAGGACTTTGTCTACTTTGTTGAGGGTTGTTATTAAAAAGAACATAAAAACTTGGGAAAAGTGTTTACCACACATTGAGTTTGCTTATAATCATACTATTCATTCTACCACTAAGTTTTCACCATTTGAAATCGTTTATGGTTTTAATCCTTTAACTCCATTGAATTTAACGCCATTACCTTTGTCTAAATGTGCTAACTTAGATGGAAAGAAAAATGCTGAATTTTTTAAGCAGATGCATGAGAAAGCAAGACTCAACAATGAGAGAAGGACTGAGCACAACGTAAAACAAGCTAATAAAGGGTGTCAACAACTAATTTTTGAACCTATAGATTAGGTTTGGTTGCACATGCGAAAAGAAAGATTTCTAGCACAAAGGTAATCTAAGTTGCTTCCGATAGAAGATGGACCTTTTCAAGTCCTTGAGCGCATCAATGACAATGCATATAAGTTGGATTTTCCAGGTGAGTACAATGTTAGTGCCACTTTCAATGTTATTTATTTAAGTCATTTTGATGTAGGTGATGATTTGAGGAAAAATCCTTTTCAAGAAGAGGGGAATGATGAAGGCACGACTAACAAATGGAATACAAATCCTATTAAAGTTCCAATTGATTTGATTACAAGGGCTCAAGCTAAAAAGTTTAAGGAAACTCTCAATGGACTGATTCATAATATTTGGGCTTAGGTGAATTCATGGAGGCCTGAGGAAGATGCTCTACATGTTCCACAAGGTTCGATTTCCATGATTCAAGCTTTGGAATAATCTAGAAGAATCCATCAAAGAGAACAAGTCACAAATTGTGTGGATTGAATGGAGTTTCCTAAATTGGTGATTACGCAATTTTTGACTCATCAAGGAGATTAGCTGGTGCAATCTAAAGCAATCTTTTAAGATTGTTAAATTACCTTTCTTATTTATTATTATATTTTAATATTTGAATTTTATGGGGAAGTAATAAATTAGACATTCCCTTATTTCCTTTTTACTTTGGGGTAGGCATGATTTTAGGAAATAATGGATTCAATTTTCATAATCCAACTCAAGATATTTTAGTTTTCCTTTTCTAGCTATCTGCGAAATCTAAGCCAAATATTTGAGGATTTTCTAACTACCAAATTCATGGACCTCTTTGTATTTAAAATGCCATCAACTTATTGAAAAATAATACACATTTCATTCATAATTTTGTGAGAGAAAATTCTCTTTGGTTCTTTTAGAACTCTTTGAACTTATTGAAAAGATTTCCATGGTGTTCTCCTTCAACTTATCAATCAATCCTTCCATAATTGATTGTGGCGTTGTCATTATACCAAGGTTCTTACTTCCATATAAGCAACGGGTCGTAGTTTCATACAAATCCGTTTCTAGACAATCTTGGAGCTAATTCTTAATCCACAAGTTTCTCAATTTTATGGTGTGGATCATATCATCTATGATGAAAACCAGATAGCACAATGACCTGACCGATTGTTTAGGTCTAGTTTACTCAAAAAGCAATACTGAACTATCTGAACCTATCGTATCAGGTGCAGTCTATGTCGAAACCAAACAAGACAACGATGTGACTGATATTCCAAGTGCAATCTACGCCAAAAATGAAATAGAGTCATCATGACCAATCAAACTAGGTGCAGTCTATGACAAAAATAAAAAAGACAACGACGTGACCGATGGTATAGGTGCAATCTATGTCGAAAACAAAACTGAGTTATCATGATCAATTGGACCAAGTGCCGACTATGACGAAAACCATATAGAACAATGATGTGACAGATCATACAAATGTGGTATACGCCGAAAACGAAACTGAGCTACCATGACTGATCGGATCGGTTGTGGAATATGATGAAAATCAAATAGGACAATGACGTGACTGATCATATATGTGCAGTCTAGGTCAAAAACAAAACTTAGTTATTGTGACCGATCGGAACGGGCGTGGTATGTGATGAAAATCGGTCAGGACAACATCATGACCAAATCTTACAAATGCGATTTATGACGAAAATGATACTAAACTATCATGATCAATTGGACCAGGTGTCGATTGTGTCGAAAACCAAAAATGACAACGACATGATTGATCATACAGATGTGGTCAATGCTAAAAACAAAATTGTGCTATTATGACCTATTAGACTAGGTGCGGTCTTTGACGAAAACAAGACAGGAGAATGAGGTGATTGATTGTATAGGTCTGGTTTAAGCAAAAAATGACTGAATAGTTGGAACCTATCGGACTAGGTACGGTTAGTAACAAAATAAGACAAGACAATGATGTGACCGATCATCCACATGCAGTCTATGCTGAAAATGAAATTGAGTTGTCATGACCGATCAAATCGGGTGTGGTTTGTCATGAAAACCAAACAAGGCAATAACGTGATTGATCGTACAAATGTGGCCTATGCCAAAAACAAAACTGAGGTATCGTGACCGATCGAATCGGGTGCAGTTTATGATGAAAACTAAATAGGAAAATGACATGATTAATCGTATAGGTGCTATCTATATTGAAAAAAACTGAGTTGTCATGACCGATTGGACTAGGTGAGGTTTGTGATGAAAACCAAACAAGACAACAATGTGATTGATCGTACAGGTGTTGTTTACGTCGAAAATGATACTTAATTATCATGAAAGATCGAACTCGGTGTCGATTGTGATGAAAAGCAAATAGGACAATGATTAACTTATTGTACAGATGTGGTCTACGTCGAACACGAAACTGAGCTACCGTGACCAATTAGACCAGGTGCAATCTGTAACCAAAATAAGATAGGACAATGACTTGACCAATCGTATAAGTCTGGTTTATGTCGAAAACAATACTAAATTGTCCAGTTCTATCGAATCAAGTGCGGTTTGTGATAAAAAACCATATAGAACAATGATGTGATTGATCTTCCACGTGTGTTCTATACCGAAAACGAAACAAGTTGTTGTGATCAATTGGACTAGGTGCAGTCTATCATGAAAACTAGACAGGACAGTGACATGATCGATTATACAGGTGCAGTCTACACTGAAAATGATACTGAATTGTCATGACTGATCGAACTAAGTGCAATTTATGACGAACACCAAACATGACAATGACGTGATCGATTGTATATGTGTGGTCTACACTAAAATCGAAATTGAACTATCGAGACCTATCTGACCGGGTGTGGTCTATGATGAAAACTAGACAAGACAACGATGTGAACTATTGTATAGGTGTGGTTTACACCGAAATCGAAATTGAATGGTCAAGACCTATCGAACTGAGTATGGTATGTTACCTAAACAAGACAAGACAATGATGTAACCGATCTTGTAGATGCGGTCTACACCGAATATGAAATTGAGCTATCATGATCGATCGGACTGGGTGTAGTCCATGAAAAAAACCAGATAGGCCAATGATGTGACTAATCTTATAGATCTGGTCTACTCCAAAATAGAAATTGAATTGTCAAGACCTATCTAACTGGGTGCGATTTGTGATGAAAACTAGATAAGACAATGACCTGATCAATCGTATAGGTACAATCTACGCTAAAAACGAGTCTGGATTATCATGATCAATCAAATTTGGTACAGTATGTGACAGAAACTAGACAGGACAACGAAGTGATTGATTGTATAGGTCTATCATGAAAACCAAACAGGACAACGATATGACTGATTGTATAGGAGTGGTTTACACTAAAAATGATATTAAGATGTATGAGTGATTGGATCGGGTGTAGTCTATGAAGAAAATTAGATAGGACAACAATGTGACAGATTATAAAGGTATGGTCTACGTTAAAACCGAAACTGAATTGTCAAGACCTATCTTACCGGGTTCGATCTGTGATAACAACCAAATAGGATAACGATTTGACTGATTGTATAAGTGTGGTTGACATCAAAACTGAACTATTGGGACCTATCGAACTGGGTGTAATATATTACCAAGACCATATAGGACAACAACATGACCAACCGTACATGTGCAATTTACATTCAAAATGAAATTGAACTTTCGTGACCGGTCACACTAGGTGTAGTCTTTGACGAAAACTAGACAGGATAACGACATGATCGATCGTATAGGTTTGGTATATTCCAACACCGAAATTGAATTGTCGAGACCCATTTGATCGGGTATGGTCTGTGATGAAAACTAGACAAGACAATGACCTAACCGATTGTATAGGTATAGTCTACGAGGAAAACAAAACTGAGTTGTCATGATCGATCAAATCGAGAACGGTCTGTGATGAAAACTAGATAGGACAATGACCTTACCGATTATATAGGAGTGGTCTACATTGAAAAAATGAAACTGAAGAGTCGTGATCGATTGTATTGAGTGTTGACTATGACAAAAACTAGAGAGGACAAGACGTGACGGATTGTACATATATGATATATGCTGAAAACAAAACTGAGCTATTATGATCGATCAGATCAGGTGCAGTCTATGACAAAAACTAGATAGGACAACAACGTGATCGATTGTACAGGTCCAGTTTATGCCGAAAATGAAATTGAGTTGTTATGACTGATAAGACCTCGTGCGGTTTGTTATGAAAACCAAATAGAATAACGATGTGACCAATTGTACAGGTGCAATATGTTAGGATAGAGCCCTTAAAAGCATGACATACGTAATAAATTTGGAATTCATTATTTATTTAATGATGTTCCAGTTTCACTTTTATCTATCCTTATTCCATGTAATATACTTTATGAGCATTCTTGCTTGCATTTTTTGCATTATATGTGACTTAGGTGCATTAAGAGTTGCACAGAAGATCTAAGTCATGGGTTCCTTGTAAATAAATGACTTATTCACAGTCGGTTCTTGGGCTTAGGCAACCCATTAAAGACTTTAGTGTACTACCTCCTAATAAGAGAGATGGTTGGTCTTGGTTATTGGGATGGGTTTCCCATTGTGAGTGCACTAGTGTGTATGGTTACACATTGGACAGGACCTATGATGTATGATTTAAGTCTATCAAGTAGTTATAACTCCACCAAGTTGCTTCATTGGATTATCTCTCAACCTTGAGAGAATATTGAGCTTGTGCTGAAGTTAGCAATGGCTTTGACCTATGGGTGAGATCATAAGCTGATCATATATTCCCTTTGGGTTGGGTCACTATTAATGGAAGCCAATAGCAATAGGTATTCTCAATAAAGGCACCATGATATCTCTTGGGATTGAGATAATGTGTCCTATTGGGTGATCATTAGGAGTTGTGTTCATGGAAACTATGGTCATAGGAGTTCCTTAAGTGGAACTTGACATAAGCTCTTTAAGAGTTAAGATATGTTAATTAAACACATAATAGTAGGATCTATAACTCATGGATGGTAGAGGTAATCTTGAAAGGTTGATAGTTTTCACCTTGTTAGACTATGGACACCAATTCATGGGGAAACAAAACACAATGGATAGCAGATCATGGACCTGAGCACTTGGTGTCTCGTGGTTATTTACATAGGCTACTGGAGTTCAATTGATTCTCTATAGTGGGATGTTGAATCAATTTTAGAATTAGATTATGAGGGAGCTAGTATTCCTATAGGTCCTAATGGTCTCCATTCTGAGCTTGTATGCCTTGTTGGCATGGGTTATGAGGGTCATATTGGCTCTAGGTTCACTTTTGTGCATAAGGGCATTTTGGTAATTACGTAAGGTTGCATAGGGTTAAGTGAACAAGGTCTCTGAATTGGGCTAATTGATTAATTAGTAGGCCCCCTTGGGTTAATTAATCAATTAGGACCCATTTTGGGTTATATTAAGTAACCTAAGCCCATGTCGGCTCAAGTCACTTAAGCTTACTTAGAAACCTTACAAATACCCCATAGGGTTAGGGTTTCCATAACTTTTGACTTCCACCATCCAAAGAGATAGAGAGCCATAGCCTCCACCCTCTTTTCCTCCCCATCGTAAGTGTGCCAAGATCAAGGTTCGAGTCATTGAGCGGAAGACTTCGGGTTTATGAGACTTCTATGATTTCAATCTTCATATTCACCATGTTGATTTAATTTGGAAACATCTGAATCTGAGGTATGGTTTTTGTTAGCACTTTATGAATCCTTTTAAAGTATAAAAATGTTATTTTTCTATTGTGCATAGGATTTAGAAAAAGCCTATGATAGTTATGCATATTCCTAACTTGATCTGGACTTGGGAAACGGAAAGATTCGAGTTTTTTTCCCTGATAGTCTACTCCAAAAAAAAAAAACTGTCATGACCAATTAGACCGAGTAAGGTCTATGACGAAAACTAGTCAAGACAAGGATGTGATCGATCATATATATGTGGTATAAGCCAAAAATGAAACTATGCTGCCATGACCAATCAGATCGAATACTGTCTATAACAAAAATCAGATAGGATAACAACATGATCGATCATATAGGTCTGGTTTACACCAAAAATGATACTAAAATATCAAGACCTATCAAACCAAGTGTGGTTTGTGATGAAAACAACATAGGACAATGATGTGACTGATCTTCCATGTGCAGTCTATGCCAATAAATTAATTGAGTTGTCGTGACCGATCGGACCAAGTGCTTTTTGTTAAGAAAACTAGACAGGGCAACGACATGACCGATCGTATAGGTGTGGTCCACGCCAAAAACGATATTGAGCTTTCGTGATTGATCGAACAAAGTGTAGTTTAAGAAAAAGACTAAATAGGAAAATGACATGACCTATTGTATAAGTGTTGTCTACATCGAAAACAAAATTGAACTTGTAGACCCTCAATTTTGTCCCTTGACACTTTCATGTATCTTAGGGATGTCACCCACACCCAATTTTTGTATGTCACGGCTATGGAGCCCTTGTTGGGCTCAATCAGTTTTCGGATCTCACGTGGGTTCACCTATGGTTCGATTTAGTCCATTATGAAATGTCGTCATGGACAATTCTGTGGTTCATATCATACTACAAGGTAGGGGTTAAGGCCTCCACAAAAACTTCAGTTCAATTGGAGCTCGCTGAAGCCCTCCAAATTGGAGCACTTTGGCTTGTTTTAGTCATTTCTCTCTCATCCAAGCTCATAATTGTGCACCATTTTTTTTTTTTTTTGGATTCCTTACTCTTCAAGGAGCATTCTATCAAAATTTAAGAATTTTTTTCAATCGACTCAACCAATTTGAAGCCAACTCAGCCAGTTCATCAGGGCAGCTCGCTGAAGCCTATCCAAATTGGAGCATTATGGCCTATTTTAGTCATTTCTCCCTCATTTGAGCTTAGAATTGTGCATCATTTTTTTTTTTTGGATTCCTTACTATTCAAGGAACATTATGTCAAAATTTGAGAATTTTTCTCAACCGGCTTGACCGGTTTGCAACCGACTCAGCCGATTCATCAGGGCAATTCTTTGAAGCCTGTCCAAATTGGAGCACTTTGGCTTGTTTTAGTCATTTCTCTCTCATCCAAGATTAGAATTGCGCACCATTTTTCTATTGAATTCCTTCTCTTCAAGGAACATTCTGTCAAAATTTTCGGGTTGATTTCAACCCATCCTGAATCCATGTGGATTCTTGTCAGGTAAGCAAGGGTGGACTTATGAGGGGCAGTTGCCCACTTCATGAATGGGAGAGGAGTTGAATAAGCTGGAATTCCGAGGCTGATAGTGAGAGATTCCAAGGCTGGAGGGGAAGAAGAATGAGGTGGTACAGATGCTGAGGGGGGCCCTTAGTATAAAAGACATTTCAGGGAGAGTAAGTAAAAAGGTTTTTTGAAATTCTGGGTAGGGATACTCTGCTGGGGGACGACTAAAAGTGTGAGGGGGATTCTTGGCCTCTCCGAGGGCTCTGCATCCAGAGAGAGAAGGGATCAAGAGATGAGAAAGAAGAAGGGGACATTTTAAGGAGAGAAGAAGAGGTTTTCTTCAAGGAATAGGAGAAAATGGAGAGAAAAGAGAGGGAAATAAAGTAGGAGTGGGCAAAAAAATGGTTTGAGAAAAAAAAATGAGAGTCGGCTGGTTCTCAGGCATATAGAGGGAAGGAAGAGCTTGCTAGAAGCCCAATAGACCTTACCGAAAAGGAGCACTCTCAGGTATATCTATTATGGATTTTTTTTGTTCCTTTTGATTATCATGTGATCTTTCCTTTCTATTTGCTATTTTTTGTGGGTTACACAACTAAGGTATGATATCAAGCCATATGTTTGCTATTATTGGATTCTTAAGCCATTCTTGGATTGTGGTTGTTAATCCATCTTTGTTCCTCTGGTTTTGGTTTTGAAATAATCTGAATCTCATTTTTTAGTGGTGTGCTTTGTTTGAGAAAAGGTATCCAACTGTAGGATTGTATATTACTTCATATCTGAACTGTTGGGGATAAATTTATGGATAGGAATTGCTTGCATGCATTGCAGAAATGGAAACAAAACTCGAAAAGGTATTGGATAGTAAAAACTGAATTGTGGTTGGGATTTGGGTGTCATTTTTCTTGTGAAAAGTAGCATGATGCTGCAAGTGGAATTGGTCCAGTGGAAAGACGAATCTTGTGCAGTATCTTATTGCAATAACCAACCATTAATTTGTACGGGTCAATAACCATGGCAACCACATGTAGCCCGCACCTCCCTCACAGCACACACATAGCCCATAGGTAGTCCACACGTACCCCATGGCCACCACATGCAACCCGTACCTCCCTCACAGCACACACACACTGCCCATAGGTAGTCCACACGCACCCCATGGACACCATGGCCACCACATGCAGTCCACATTTCCCTCGCAGTACACACACAGCCTATAGGTAGTCCACACGCACCCCATGGCCACCATGGCCACCACATGCAGTCTACACCTCCTTCACAGCACACACATAGCCTATAGGTAGTAAGCACGCACCCCATGGCCACCATGGCCACCACATGCAGCACGCACCTCCCTCACAGCTCACACACGGCCACCACACCACCACATGCAGCCCGCACCTCCCTTTCATGCACTCACAAAGCCTATATAGCTCACCCATGCAGCCCATGGTTCACTCATGCACACCTCACCCTCACATGCTCACCCACATGCAGCCCGCACACCTCACAGCTCACCCATGGCCTTCATGGGTCATCCAAAGCCACCCCATGCAGCCCGCATCTCACCACAGCTCACCCATGAGCTCCTCACCACCACCATGCACCCATGGCCACCCTTAAGGCCACCATATAATTGATCTTTGGCGGCTGAATTTTTTTTATGGAGAATTATGAAATTTGTGGCTGTTAGTGGATGAAATTCAAGTGGAAAATATGTTAATTCTTAGCTGAAAATCAATGGAATTGGGATAGCTAAATTTTAGCCACATAATGAAGTTTCATGGCTACGTTTTAGTAACCGTTTGGTGGAAATTAGAGGTTACATATATAGGGTTGGTTCATGGCTGAAAATTATCTTAATTCAAGTAAAAATACAACTAAATTTTAGTATATTTGGTGGTTGCATATGTTGTGTGTTTGTGCTTATTGACTCACTCTTTTCCACAGCGCATGGCTAGGGACCTCAAGTATATATCATTGTTCTAATTGTCGATTTCCTATGCATGCTAAATACCAACTAGAATTGTATGAGTCTTCTCATCCATGTAGCCCGGGGGGAATTGATTGGTCTTTGACCCATATGCTCCAATGTACCCAATTCACTAGTAGAGACCGGATCTCGGGCCTAGAGGGGTGCTACTTCGCATGAGGTACCTTTCTAATAGGTAACCTAATCCCCAAACCCAGAAATTGAGTTTCGCAGACCACTTTTTCTTAATTGGAGTCATTGAGGGGTTTTTGTTCTTACTTAATTTTCCCCATTTCAAAAATAAAAATAAAAAGTAAGTGGCAACTCAAAACAAAACTGTCCCTCGTCAGGGACGGATTTTCCAAAACTTGAAAACCATTTTTTCCCACACACTTATATATTTTTTTTAATCATGAGTCACATCAGTCAGTGGACCGAGGGAGGGTCCACAAATTGGTGATTGCGCTAGGGATCGAACCTAGAATCTCTGGTTTCATAAGAGGATCAAACTTGAACTTGAGTTGGGTATATTAGAGCACATGGTTCATTGACCAGTGG
The DNA here is from genome assembly GCA_011039315.1 of Vitis labrusca. Classification (NCBI taxonomy): domain Eukaryota; kingdom Viridiplantae; phylum Streptophyta; class Magnoliopsida; order Vitales; family Vitaceae; genus Vitis; species Vitis labrusca. The sequence goes on from JAAKHE010000605.1 coordinate 74,284, forward strand.
ACTTTTGGGCCATTTGGATGACTGATGATCACTTACTTGGTTGGAATTTGGCTTACACTTGTGATTTGTTGTTGCCTGTGTGTTCAGTTGATTGGTTGTAGCATGTTCACTCATTGTTGGTAGTGCTTGGTCTTGTGTTTCATGATAGGCATAGATGATTAGTTTGTGTGCAGATTTTGTGGTAGGCCAGCTCTTTGCACATGACTGTTTGCTGTATGACTCACTATCTCTAGCACGACTGCTTGCTGCTTGTCTTTGTGTGACATACATGTATCCCCTTACATCCGAGTTTCTAGTCTTGGTCGACTATCCCTCATTGGTTTCTTGAGTTGTATGGGAATCCTTCCCAATTGTTTGCCTTTGACCAAGATAGGGGCTTGGAGTAGGGTCTAGTTGTGGACCCTCACCCGATCCACTCGGATAGTGTGACTCGCTATCTCTTTTTTTAACAAGTAGTGTGGAATGGAATGGAAAAGTGGTTTTCGAGTTTTGAAAAAACCCGTCCCCGATGAGGAACGGTTTTGTTTGGAGTCGCCACTTACTTCTTATTTTTATTTTTTAAAAAGGAAAAATTAAGTAAGAACAAAAAACCTCTGATGACTCTAGTATGGAAAAAGCGGTCTACGAAACTTGAGTCTGGGTCCGGGGATCAGGTTACCTATCGGGAAGGTACCTCATGTGAGGTAGCACCCCTCTAGGCTCGGAACTCAGTCTCCACTATTGAATTGGGCATGTGGGAGTATATGGGTCAAGGATCAAATAGCCTCTTAGGCTAATCATAGACAACATGAATCACACAAACCTACTCGATATCTAGCATGCATAGGCACTCAATAAATCAACAAATGGCGTACCTGAGGTTCTTGGCCATGCGCTGCAAAAAAAATCAGTCAATAAGCATCAATGCACAACAAGCATCGCAATCCAAATGCCATGTGGGCATACTAACACAAAAGCTAACAATCAAACACATACCTATGGTCCCTAGCCAAGCACTGCATAAATGATTAACCAATAGGAATAAATACTCAACAAGCATGCATGGCAATCACATGTCAAAACATCAATCACTAGATACCAAGGCCCACAAATGAGCTCAAATCATGGGTCAAAGTATGTACCTTGGGTCCCTAGACAAGTGCTGCAATGAGGGGTTAGTCAACATGTGGCAAGCATTTTTTAAACAAACATCAAAATGTGCCCAAGCCAAACATTCACAATAAACCCCCCCGACCTTCCTAGCCAATAATACCCTTAACTCATAGGTGGGCTCACATTAATTCAAACCAAATCTGGATTTAGACCCTAAAGGTGGCCTATAAGTGCCTTGGAGCCTAAGTGCCCAAACCATAACAAAAATGGGGGTCAAAACACGCTGAAAGTGGAACTACCTAGCAAAATCGGTTGAACCGGTTCCCAACTGGCTCAACGGGTTGAGAAAAAAATCTAAAACTTTACCAGAATATTCCTTAGAGAATAAGGAATCCAACAAAACAAACGACACTCAATTCCGAGCCCGAATGAGGGAGAACCGGCCGAAACAATACGATGTGTTCCATAAAAGGCCAAACCCGAGCCACCCAAAATGCATTGTTTTCTTTAAAATTCGCCACTTAAGCCAATGCTTTAGTAGATGCAATTTTTCCATAAGCCTTTAGCATGCATGTCTAAAAGGGTAAGGCCACAAATGAAAGGGCCTACTTCCCAAACAAATTAACCGTATTTCCTACAATCAAAGGAAATGAACACCATGTCCCCTCCCTTGCCAAATCTAGGACCAACGAGGCCCCAATGGTTGAATGATGAGCACAGTGGCTCAGCCAATATGCCATAACCTCTAATCCTAATTGAAAAACCGAAATGGTCTACCCCAAATTCCAAACAAAATAGTCCAAAGAGACTTTTTCTCAAATCAAAACTAAAGGGAATGGTTCCCAAAACTAAAGGTGCAAGCCCCTTTTTGGTATTTTGGAACCTAGCATGAAAGTCCAATGGCAACCCAAAAAAAAAAAAAAAAGAATTGATTGCACTTCCAAACCTGAAACCAATAACGCAGCAAGGACCTTACTTGAATGCGACAAGCAGAATGCAAATTCCATCCTCACTATGCAACCAAACAATGGAGTCCTTACCCCAAACATACATGCAACCAAGATCCCAAAGAATGCCATTTAATGAGAACAAGCGAGCTCTCACTCTGTCCCAGCGCAACCTCGCCATGTGTCGTGCATCCTCCTCAGAAGGAGTATAGCCCAATCCATAGGGTACGTCATGATCAATGGTGAAAACAAACTCACGCAACCCCTGCTAGCGGCGCCCAATCCCAAACCAGACATATAGGACATGCCTCTCATCGTGCTCAGTATCATAGTACTGCTATACTGGTCGAACGACATAGGTACCATATCTCTGCTGTCATCCTCTAGACTGACAACCTGAACCTCATCAAAGGTGAAACCGGTCAAATGTAGGTCATCCTCACTATGGCTAATCTGTAGCACCGGCTCAGAAGAAGTAACAACGTCTCTGTCAGACTGTATCGTGATAATGCGCCCCTCATGTATGAACTTCACCTTCTGATGAAGGGAAGATGGTATAGCACCCGCCTCATGAATCCAAGGGCAGCCCAAAAGCAGGTTAAATGATGACTGAATCCTCAAAACTTGAAAGAGTATAGAATATCTGACCGGCCCTATCATAACATGTGTAGTGAGAGTACCCATAACTGTCCTCTGAGTCCCATCATATGCTCTGACGGTTTGTGTAGATAACCCAAAATCAGATGGTGAAATCCCCAAAGCAATAGCAGTAACCAATGGACAAACGTTCAGGGTGGAGCCGTTGTCCAATAGGACAGACGGCACCCAACGGCCTGAACAAGCAACGTCAATTAATAGGGGTCGAACATGGTCTGGCCCCTCTGGTGGCAAGTCATCATCTGAAAATACAATGCAGGTAGCTCTATCAGCTGTCAGGAAGTGAATAAGTCCCTCAAGGGTAGTAGTAGTGTCAACTCTAATCTGACTAAGTGCTCTGATCAATGCATCTCTATGAGTGCTGGATGAGGCCAATAGGCTCCAGATGGATATGCGGGCCTATGTGGTGCGCAGCTGGCGCAATATCTCATCATCCTCCCTTTGAACCTCCTCTCTAGAATCCGTACCAACAAAAGGTCTATCAACAGGTGGGGGCTAAGGTATCTTCCCATTCCTTGTAACAATCTGTACATCTCTATGAATGGGCCCATACCCCTCCGGGAACAGAATGAAAGGTGTCAAGGGCGGAACATGCTGCAGGTATACTGGCGGGAATGAAGTCTGTCCAGGAATCTCATCTAGAATCAGTCTGAATAGCCTAGGGGTCTACTAGCCATGGATATATCCACTAAAGTCTGAATCTGTATATAAACTGATAGGCTATGGAGCCTCTCCGTCCCAACCCATCATGAATATCTCATCTCCTGAAAGCTCAATCAAATGTACACCCCCTGGGGGTGGAGGTATAGCTCTGGTGTCATGAGCAGGTAGCGGGTCTGTAGTCACTATAGGGAGTCCTAAATTGACCAAACCCTGATCTATCAAATCCTGAATAGCATGTCTCAGCATTGCACAACTGTCTGTATCATGGCCTACTCTATGATGGTAAGCACAGTGAAGATCTGTCCTGAATCCTAGTGGGGTAGGATGTGGTGGCAAATGTAAATAAGTAGGCCATGTTAGCCTGAATGGAGCAACTAGTCTGTACTGATTCTGTTGTAATGTCTGGTAAGGAAAATCTGAAGACTTTCTATGAGTCTGTGGCCAACGTGAGAATCTGTGGCTCGATGTACCAATAGTGCCAATATCTGATGATCTGGGGCCTGCCCCTGGTTTCTTCCCCTTAGAGTCTGAAGAGGAAGAGTCTGCCCATAAACCTCTAGATATGCCCTCCTCAATGCCATAGAGGGCCTGAACCAATGATCCAAAGTCTATCTATGGGAAGCCCATGAGATGCTTAGCAAATCTAGGCTGAAGACTATGCATAATCATGCTAATCTGATCACGCTATGAGGGTCTATCTATAATTTGTGCTATCTTCTCTCTCCACCGGGAGATAAATGAAGTAACTGACTCGTCTAGCCACTGCCTGAGGGCCTCTAGCTCCTTCCGGGATACATCACTACAGTATTAAATGAATACTATCTAATAAACTCCTGTCCCAAATCTGCCCATGTCCTACGCCTCGAAGGGTCCAAAGAGGCAAACCAACGCTGAGCGGCGCCACTCAACGACATAGGGAATAGCATAATCATCTGTGTCTCATCCAGTCTATGCTCGCTCATAACTGCGCTATATAACTGCAAATGAATACGGGGGCACCCTATCCCTGTGTACCTCTCAATGTCTAGCATGCGAAACTCAACTAGCAAAGCTGCCACTAGAAGGTCATCATATCCGTCCCAACCTATAACTCCATCAGAAACATGCAGAGACCTGATCCTCTGCTCAATCCTATCAATACGGGCCTGAGTGTCATCAATAATCGATGCAGGGGCCACAACAGAATGTGGCGTGGTCTCAGTCTGACCATGAAGTACAACAGCTCCAACCCGTGAGGCTGACTAAATAGGCAATGGTGGAACTGTATAATCCTGCTATATAGTGGGTCCAAATGGTGGTGGTGGAGGTGAAGGTGCAGTGGGATCATGCGGGATACTCCCCAAAATCTGTGCTGGTGGGGCCTGGTGCCCGTCTATCCTCTGACCCAGTCCTAAGATAGCATCCCGGAGCGATGCCATGGTATTGGTAATCTCAGCCAACTGGTCAACAGTAGCATACTGGGGGTCCATATCTCGAAAATCTGATATCCTCTCTAACTGACTATGTGGATCTGATCCTCTAACCAATCTACCCCCGATCCGGATCCAAGCTCGAGAACCCAGGTCAGTCTTAGTCAACAATCCTACAAAAGAAAAGGGGTACGTCAGTCCCCGTGACTATCAATCCTGAAATCAATCCAGTAATGCAATCTCACAACGAAATCCTCTAAAGGAATGTGATATCAACAGCTAATCCGATGTATGGCTCCACAAGCAGGAGTGGGAATCTGACATGGTGGTATCCTAGGGGTAAAGTGGCTCAAGGGCCAATGACTAAAGAAGGCAAGTCGTAAAAGACTGGATGACCGTACCCACAGGGGGATGCGCAACCTAAGATCCTAACCAACAAACCAAAGTGACACACTGGCCACACATGTATCCATGAAATCCAGCTCAGGGCTATAAGGTTTTCATTGCTCGGATATCCATCATCTCCATAGTGCTCCCAAACATCGATATAGCCCTTATGCTAGACCTTACTCCAAACCCCTAGGTTGGTCAAAGGCAATCAATTGGGAATGACTCCCAAGCAACTCAAGCAACCAATGTGAAATAGTCGACCAAGACTAGTGGCTCGAAAATAAGGGGATACACACGCGTCCCACAAACACAAGCAATCAAGAAGCCATTCACGAGAAAGGGTAGTCATGCAACAAGCAGTCATGCACACATAGCAATCCTACCACAAAATCTACACACAGTTTAATCATCTATGCCAACAAGAATCATATAGCCAAGAACCAACAATAGCTAGTAAGCATGCTAGAATCCAACAAGTGAACACACAAGCAATCATCACATCACAAGTGCAAACTAGATACCAATCAAGTAAGTGATCATTAGTCATCTAAATAGCCCAAGAGTCTACTAATCAATGAACCATGTGTTCCCATATGCTCAACTCAAATTCAAGCTTGATCCACTTATGAAACCAGAGATTCTGGGTTTGATCCCCAGCAGAGTCACCAATTTGTGGACCCTCACCCGATCCACTCGGATGGCGCAACTCGCTATCTTTTTTTTTTAAAAGTAGTGTGGAATGGAATGGAAAAGTGGTTTTTTGAGTTTTGAAAAAACTCGTCCCCGATGAGGAATGGTTTTGTTTGGAGTCGCCACTTACTTCTTATTTTTATTTTTCAAAGGGGAAAAATTAAGTAAGAACAAAAACCCCTGATGACTCTACTATGGAAAAAGCGGTCTACGAAACTTGAGTCTGGGTCCGGGGATCAGGGTACCTATCGGTAAGGTACCTCATGTGAGGTAGCACCCCTCTAGGCCCAGAACTCAGTCTCTACTATTAAATTGGGCATGTGGGAGTATATGGGTCAAGGATCAAATAGCCTCTTAGGCTAATCATAGACAACATGAATCACATAAACCTACTCAATATCTAGCATGCATAGGCACTCAATAAATCAACAAATGGCATACCTAAGGTCCCTAGCCATGCGCTATAGAAAAGATCAATCAATAAGCATCAATACACAACATGCATCGCAATCCAAATGCCATGTGGGCATACTAACACAAAAGCCAACAATCAAACACATACCTGTGGTCCCTAGCCAAGCGCTGCATAAATGATTAGCCAATAGGAATAAATACTCAACAAGCATGCATGGCAATCACATGTCAAAACATCAATCACTAGA
>JAAKHE010000605.1:81010-102076 GCA_011039315.1 Vitis labrusca
CAAAATGTGCCCAAGCCAAACATTCACAATAAACCCCCCCCCCCCCGACCTTCCTAGCCAATAATACCCTTAACTCATAGGTGGGCCCACATTAATTCAAACCAAATTTGGATTCAGACCCTAAAGGTGGTCTACAAGTGCCTTGGAGCCTAAGTGCCCAAACCATAACAAAAATGGGGGTCAAAACACGCTGAAACTGGAAATACCTAGCAAAACCAGTTGAATTGGTTCCCAACTAGCTCAACCAGTTGAGAAAGAAATCTAAAACTTTAACATAATATTCCTCAGAAAATAAGGAATCCAACAAAACAAACGGTGCTCAATTCCGAGCCCGGATGAGGGAAAACCGGCCGAAACAATGCAAAGCATTTATAAAACAGGGCTGCCACCAAGCCACCTGTTGAACCGGTTACCAACTGGTTCATCCGATTGATAATAAATTTGAAACTTTACCAGAATATTCCTCAGAGAATAAGGAATCCAACAAAACAAACGGCACTCAATTCAGCTTCCAAACTTTACCAGAAAGTAGGATCAAAGAGTTACCTATGCATGCGTTGAAGATGCCGAGGTAGAAATGAAGTCACTGGGGTAGCAAACGTCCAAGTTCCGCTTCCAAAAATCAAGGCCTTCCCCTTCAATAGCACGAACAAGAAACTACTCCCTCTACAACTAGAAAATCTCTCAAAACCTCCGTCCCTTCACTCCTTCCTTTGTTTCTTTTTTCTATTTTTTTTCCTCTCTTCTTTCTTTTCCTTTCTCTCCCAACACACAGAACTTTCTCAGGTCCAGAACTCTCCCCCCACTCTCTCTCTCTCTCTTTTAAGCTCTCACCCTCTTCTCCTTTGGCTTTCACCGTTGTGACATAGTTTCCTCCTAGAATCCAGAGAGAAGTCACCCTTTTCTTCCCCTCTTTTGGCTTTTATATCAGACCCCTTTGTTCCTCTAGCTCCCATTCATTTTCCCATGCATTCAGCCATGGAAAACAGCCCTTCAACCTCGAAACCACACTCCCCAATAACTCTCCTCACCAATTTTCCATGCAAGCTGACTCCTTTAAGTTTTCAGCTTGCTTCACCACCAAGGATCCATATGGATTCATGGTGGGCTGCAAGGAACCCAAACCAAGGCCCAAAATGGACCCAAAATATAGCCCAAGACCGATCTGGAGCTTATGGGCCCAAGCCATGTAGGAATTAGGCTTCAAAATCATCAAAACCAGTGCTCCATACAAGCTAGCTCGATGAACCGATTGAACCGGATGCTAACTGGTCGAACTGGCTGAGAAAAATTATGAAATTTTTATAGAAGGTTCCTTGAAGAATAAGGAGTCCATGAAAAAAACGGTACATGATTTTGAGGTCGGATGAGGGAGATATGGCCAAAACAAGCCCAAGTGCTCCAAATTCAGACTTGCTCCCATGCACTCTGCCTAAACTGAAACTTTGGGGACCGGTCGAGCCGGTTGAGAAAAAATTATGAAATTTTGATAGAATTTTCCCTAAAGAATAAGAAGTCCATGAAAAAAAAATGGTGCGTGATTCTGAGGTCAGATGAGGGAGATATGGCCAAAACAAGCCCGAGTGCTCCGAATTCGGACTTGCTCCCATGCATTCTGCCTAAACTGAAACTTTGGGGACCGGTCGAGCTGGTTGAGAAAAATTATGAAATTTTGACATAATTTTCCCTGAAGAATAAGGAGTCCATGAAAAAAAAATGGTGCGTGATTCCGAGGTCGGATGAGGGAGATATGGCCAAAACAAGCCCGAGTGCTCCTAGCTCAGACACACTCCAATAAACTCCAACTGAGCTAAAACTTCGGGTTGGCCCCACTTCCTTCCTATGGCATGATGCCAACAACTAGGAAAATGGCCATGATGGCACTCCAAAATGAACCATACTCGCACAACAATGAACCACATACGAACCTAAACAAGGCTAAAAAAAACCGATTAAGCCTAAAAGGAGGCCCCAGTGGTGCCATATGAAAACATGGATGCATGTGACACTTATAGGATAAATGCAAGTGTCAAGGGACAAAATTGAGGGTCTACACTAGTGTAGAGGGCTATATTGATGTTTGGGAGCACTATGGAGATGACGGGATATCCGAGCAATGAAGACCCATATAGCCCTGAGTTAGATTTCATGGATACATGCATGGCCAGTGTGTCACTTTGTTTGTTGGTTATGATCCTAGGTTGCGTATCCCCTGTGGGTGCTCTCATTTAGTCTTTAGGTCATGTTTTCGCCTGTCATTAGTTATAAAGCTACTTTACCCTTAGGATATTGCCATGTCAGAGTTTCGTCCCCGTACATGGGGCCATGTATGAGTTTAGTTGTTGGCATCACATGATAGTTCATTCCCTCGGAGGATTTAGTTGTGGGATTACATTAGTGGTTTGATTTCAAGTTTGATAGCTACGGGGTTGATACCCTTCCTTTCATTACAGGATTATTAATTGAGAATATGACCTAGGTTTTGGAGCTTAGATCAGGGTCGGAGGTAGACTTGTGAGAGGATCAGATCAGTACAGCCAGATAGGACAGCCATCAGTTCATGGAGATATGGACCCCCGTATGCTACTGTTGACCAGCTAGCCAAGATCACAGACACTATAGCGTCACTCAAAGACGCTATCTTAGGATTGAGACAAATGATTGATAGACACCAGGCCCAGCCAGTACCGATTCAGGGGAGCACCCCCACATGACTCTACTATACCACCACCACCACCATCTGGCCATACCATATAGTAGGACCACACGGTTCCTTCCCCTCCACCACCACCAGTTCAATCAACTCCACAGGCTAAGGCATTTTTTCTACATGAGAAACTAAGACTACTTACAATTGTACAGTGCTGTTATACACGGGAACATACTAGATGAGGCATAGATGATTATGTTGTTTCCCCTGTCACTGAGTGGTGTCGCGCAACGTTAGTTTACTTCCTAGACCCCTCACGGCATAGGACCTAGAATGATTTAACACAGGAGTTCCTCAAATAATACACCTTTAACATAGTAGTGGATGTATCATGAAGAGAGTTGGAGACCCTTAAACAAAGACTAGATGAGTCAATTACCTCATTCATATCCCATTAGAGGGAGAAGATATCACAAATTCTGACAAACCTTCAAAGTGAGATCATATCAGTATGATTATGTGCAACCTTCAGCCCTGGTTTGCCATGCATCTCATGGGTTTTCCTCATATTGATTTTGGCTCATTGGTATAGGCCCTTTATGGCATTGAGGACGTTATAGCCAGGGGATTATGGGTAGACACTTTCCCTTTAGACTCAAATGGGAAGAAACCCAGGTCAAGCCCTAGACCATAAGATGTTGGTATGATGGGCCATAAGTATTCACAACGCCCTTAGACTCAGAGACAGTTTTTAGATGCTCCTTATTCGATAATACAACATGATCAGTACAGACCAGTTGTCCCCACTAGGCCAGTAGGGCCTTCTTATCTGCACCTGCCACCATAGCCAGTACACGCTACTCAGGTGACTTAGAGACCACCTATGCAGTTCCATCATCAGTATAGAGTACCGCTTCCATCGAGGTCTGTTAGACAATTCTCATAGCTCAGGATGCCCCTAAGCCGAGCCCTTCAGAGGTTAGTTGAGGAAGGACTGATTGCTCCATTACCGCCCAAACCACTATCGCAGTCGACCCCATCGAAATACCGAGAAGGTCTTCATTGTGTCTACCACTAGAGGGCAGGTCATGACATAAACAGTTGTGCTACTTTGAGACATGCTATTCAGGATCTGATTGATCAGGGCCTAGTTGACTTGGGATGACCTAGTGTGACTACAGACCCACTCCCCACTCATGATACTAGAGTCGTACCTCCACTCCCAAAAAGGGTACATTTGATTGAGTCCGTAGGGGATGAGATATTTATGATGGGATGGGATGGAGAGGCTCCTCAGCCGGTCAGTTTATATGTGGATTCAAACTTCATTGGATATACCTCTGACCAACAGATCCCTAGGCAATTCAAATTGACCCCAGATGGGATTCCTAGATAGCCTTCAGTATCACTAGTGTATTTGCAGCATGTGCCACCCATGACACTTTTCATTCTGTTCCCTGAGGGGTACAGGCCTGTTCATAAAGATGCTCAGATAGTTACATGGAGTGGGAGAGTAGCCCAACCTCTACCCGTTGACAGGCCATTTGTTGGTGCAACCACCAGAGACGAGCTTCAGAGAGAAGATGACGAGATTTTACGCCAGTTGTGCACTACACAAGCTTACATATCCATTTTGAGCCTTTTAGCCTCATCTAGTACCCACAAAGATGCATTAGTCAGAGCCCTCAGTCAGATCAAAATTGACACCTCTACTACCCTAAAGGGGCTCATACACATTTTGATAGCTAACAGAGCCACATGTATTGTGTCCTCTGATGACAACTTACCCCCGGAGAGATCAGGTCACGTTTGTCCCTTGTATATCAGTGTTGCATGTTCAGGCCATCGAGTGTTGTGAGTCCCGCTAGACAATGACTCTACCCTAAATGTTTGTCCTTTGGCTATAACCATTGCTCTTGGCTTTTCTCCATATGATTTTAGACCTTCTACATATATTGTTAGAGCTTATGATGGGACTTAAAGGACCGTTATGGGTACACTTACTGCACACGTTATGATTAGGTCAGTCAAATACTCCGTGCTATTCCAGGTTTTGAGGATCTAGTCATCCTTCAACCTAATTCTCGGTCGCCCTTGGATTCATGAGGCTAGTGCCATACCATCTTCTCTTCACTAGAAGTTAAAGTTCATACATGAGGGATGAGCCATCTCGATGCAATCTGACTGAGGTGTCATCACTTTCTTTGAGTCTGTGTTGCAGATTAGCCACAACGATGATGACTTGCATTTGACTGGGTTCACATTTGATGAGGTTTAGGTAGTCAGCTTAGAGAATGATAGTAGAGACATGGTGCCTATGTCGTTTGATCAATACAACAGTACCTTAATACTTAGAATGATGAGAGGCATGTCCTACTTACTTGGCTTGGGATTGGGTCATAGCCAGCGGGGGCCACATGAGTTTGCATTCACAATTAATCATGACACGCCCTACAATTTGGGTTAGACTCCTACAAAGGAAGATGCGTGTCATATGGCGCGACTGCGCATGGATAAGGTGAAGGCTCATTTGTCTGGCATTCCATTTGATTATCCTCTTTGCCCATATACCTTTCGCTTAGCTGACTACTTTATTAAAGGTTCAGAGCATGTACCCCGCATGGAGGGGATTGACCATATTTCAGAGACAGTGGATATTCAGGATATTCAGTAGGCACTAGGTCAGATGTATTTAGGTTCTGGGATCACTAAGGGATCTGATGCTATGATAGTTGCACCCTCGTCACCGAGTCAGGCCAGCATGTTCTCTATGTGTTTCCCGGATTAGGTCTTTGATTATGGATTGCTCGTGGATTCTGGAGGTGGAACCGATGGAGTGACCCTTGATGATGCCTACACTGACGAGATGGACATGATAAGCATAGGTCATATTCTTGACGCAGCTCCACATGAGCCTCATTCTGCTTTTGATCTGTTTGGAGTTTCTATGCTTGAGATGGATGGAGATGACTATATTACTAATGTTGCTACCCCTGATTTTAGTTCTGTTGAGGGAGCGTCTGATCCTATGGACCTACCTCTTTCTTTTGACTCTATGTTCGGGTTTGTCACCCGCTATGATGTTATGTCTGATGAAAATAATAATGGCATGAGCATTTTCTAGTACTTACCTATGTCACAACATTTTCCTTTGATTGCACCTCAGGCACCCACAACACAGATACATGATATTGATGATGTGGGAGACCCAGATGGCCCATTGAGTGGTCAATCAGATTGTGATTCAGACTCACAAGAAAGGAAAGTTACACTCGTTTCTAGTAGCACCGAGTCAGTGGATTTTGGGACCTTTGACCAGCCTATGGAGCTTAAGATTGGCTCTTCCTTATCTCTTGACAACACGAGCAGATTGATTAACCTACTTAGGTCATACCTGGATGTATTTGCATGGTCATATGAAGACATGTCAGGCCTTGACCCTTTTATAGTTCAGCATCACTTGCCCATTTTGCCATAGGCTAGACCAGTTATGCAGAAATTGAGAAGATCGGACCCTCAATGGAGTTTATAGGTTAAGGAGAAGATTAAAAAACAACTCAATGTTGGTTTCTTATCTATGGTTGAGTATCCTAAGTGGTTGGCTAATGTCGTTCCTGTTCCTAAGAATGACGACAAGGTTAAGGTTTGTGTCGATTTCAAGGATCTTAACAAGGCCAATCCTAAGGATGATTTGCCCCTTCCACACATCGATATGTTGGTTGATAGCATGGCAGGGCATTCTATGTTATCATTTATGGATGGGTTTTTTGGGTATAATCAGATTTTCATGGCTCTAGAGAATATAGAAAAGACATCTTTCATCGCTGAGTGGGGTACTTATTACTATAGGGTCATGTCATTTGGGTTGAAGAATGCAGGAGCCAGTTATCAGAGAGCCCTACTATTCTATTCCATGACATGATGCACAAAGATGTTGAGGTATATGTGGATGACATGATAGTGAAATCCCAAGACAGGGCAAATCACCTAACAGCCTTATAGAGATTCTTTGAGAGGATCAGACAATTTAGATTGTGATTAAATCCTAAGAAGTGCACCTTTGGGGTAACTTCTGGGAAGTTGCTGGGGCAGATCGTCGGCGAGCATGGTATAGAGGTTGATCTGGAGAATATCAGAGCCATACTTGATATTCTTGCTCTGAGGACTGAGAGAGAGATACGAGGCTTTCTAGGCAGATTACAGTATATCAGTCGTTTCATTGCTAGATTGACAGACATGTGCAAGCCTATATTCCGTCTTCTGAGGAAGAACTAGCCTATAGTTTGGAATGATGATTGCCAACACACTTTTGAGAAGATTAAGGAGTGTCTGTTTTCTCATCTGATTTTAGTGCCTCTCACACCAGAGCACCCTCTGCTTCTATATTTATCAGTTTTAAACATGGCCTTAGGGTGCATGCTAGCTCAACTCGATGATTTAGGGAAGAAGAGAGCCATTTACTACCTAAGTAAGAGAATACTTGAGTATGAGTGTAGATACATTATGATTGAGCATCTCTGTTTGGCATTGGTTTGGGCTACCAGGAGACTAAGGCACTACGTGATAGAGTACTCCATACACTTGGTCTCACGATTGGATCCATTGAGATATCTGTTCGACATGCCTATTCTGACTGGTAGGCTCATGAGATGGTTGGTACTGTTGACAAAGTTTGATATTCAATACGTCACGCAGAAATCAGTGAAGGGTATATTATCGCAGATCATTTAGAACCGGTATTCGATGACAGACAGATTGATGACGATTTCCTTGATGAGCAATTTGTTTCAGTTGCCAGTATTACAGGATGGCGCCGCCAATCAGTCAGGATTTGGCATTAGCATCTTGTTGATATCCCCAGGGTGATCATATCCTCAGGTATGTTCGATTAGCATTTTCTGATCATCATCGTTTGACGAATAATGTTGTGGAGTATGAGGCATGCATCACAGGTCTAGAGACTGCACTTGATCTTGAGGTCAGACAGTTGGAGATCCACGGGGATTCCAACTTGGTTATACAGCAGACTCGGGGTATTTAAACTACTCGAGACGAGAAGCTAAAACCCTACCATGCTTACTTGGACTTGTTGATTGATAGATTTGATGAGTTAAGGTATATACATCTGCCTAGGGCAGAGAATCAATTCGCTAATGCGTTGGCCACCTTGGCTTCTGTGATTGAGATTCCCACAGGGATGACTATGCAACCATTGTTGATTGAGACCAGATCCGCACCAGCTTACTGTTGTTTGATTGGAAATATTGAGGATCAGGTTGAGCTACCATGGTATCATGATATTCATCAGTTTTTGGCATATAGTGCTTACCCTAAGTCAGCCACAGCCAAGAATAAGAGAGCATTGAGGTAGTTAGCCACTAGATTTATTATTTGTATGAATGCTCTTTATAGGAGGTTATTAGATGGCATGTTGTTTTTATGTGTAGACCGAGCCACAACAGATAGAGTGATGCAAGAGGTCTATGTAGGAGTCTGCAAACCACACATGGGAGGTCACATGCTGGCATGTAAAATCATGAGGACTGGCTACTTTTGGTTGACTATGAAGACAGATTGCTGCCATTTTGTACAAAGATGTCCAGAATGTCAAATGCACAGAGACTTGATACATGTACCTCTATCTGAGCTACATGCACTTACATCCCCTTAGCCATTTTTAGCATGGGGTGTTGATGTGATCGGAAAGGTCTCTCTGAAATCCTCCAATGGTCATGAGTACATCCTGGTAGCTATTGATTATTTCACCAAATGGGCGGAGGCTGCTTCTTATGCCAACATGACAGCAGCTAAGGTGGCTAAGTTCATCATGTCACATATTATCTGTCGATACGGGATTCCTCATGAGTTTGTCTCAGATAGAGGGGTACATTTTAGAGGTGAGGTGGATACACTAGTTCAGGAATATGGTATTCAGCACCATCGATCATCTACGTATAGGTCGTAGACTAATGGGGTAGTTGAGGCCGCAATCTAAAATATCAAGAAGATTATACAAAAAATGGTCGAGACATCTCGAAATTGGTCAAAGAAGCTTCATTTCACATTATGGGCATATCGCACATCATTTCGCACATCCATAGGGGATACTCTTTTTTCGTTAGTGTATGGCATGAAGTTATCCTGCCTATTGAGATAAAGGTGGGTTCATTGAAAATGGATTTGGGGCATTAGATTGCTAAGACGGATTGGTTGAGAGCCAGATACGATCGAGCCACAGTAGATAGGGTGATGCGAGAGGTCCATGCAGGAGTCTGTGAACCACAAATGGGAGGTCACATGCTGGCACGTAAAATCATGAGGACTGGCTACTTTTAGTTGACTATAGAGACATATTGCTGCCAGTTTGTACAAAGATGTCCAAAATGTCAGATGCACGGAGACTTGATACATGTACCTCCATCTAAGCTACATGCACTTACATCTCCTTGGCCATTTTTAGCATAGGTTGTTGATGTGATTGGAAAGGTCTCTCCAAAATCCTTCAATGGTCATGAGTACATCCTAGTAGCTATTGATTATTTCACCAAATGGGTGGAGGCTGCTTCTTATGCCAACTTGACAATAGCTAAGGTGGCCAAGTTCATCAGGTCACATATTATTTGTCAATATGGGATTCATCATGAGTTGATCTTAGACAGAGGGGTACATTTCAGAGGTGAGGTGGATACACTAGTTCAGGAATATGGTCGTCTGCGTACAAGTCATAGACTAATGGGGCAGTTGTAGGTCGTTCTTGGTTTTTCTTTCCTCCATTTGGCATCATCGCTCCATCTGTCTTTAAGTTTTGTTTTTATCATGTCGTCTTGTCCTTTAGCTTACTTGGTTTGTGGCTTCATTAAAAAAAAGAGTAAGCTCGTTCAATTTTCTTTTCATTGATGTTTGGGTTAGCCTTGTTAGTCGTCAGTATCACAGCTTAATCATCAAATGTCATTTTGTGTATAAGGGATTTTATTTTTCTTCTGAGAATGGGGGAGAGCATTGTATGATCCATTTCTGCATGGATCTAGGAGACATGTTGGGTACTTCCCCTACCCCTACTTGAGACAGATAACCCATTCTACCCCTACCCGTCGGCTACTCGATCGGATACAAGTAGATGGGTTAAGGGGGCATTTTATTTTTCTTTTGAGAGTCAATGAGAGCATTGTATGATCCATTTCTGTATGATCCAAAGCACCCAAGTAACCTAAGGAGACAGATAACCCATTCTACCCCTACCCGTCGGCTACTTGGTCGAATACAGGTAGACGGGTTAAGGGGGCATTGTGGAGGGGGTTCCCTTCCATGTGTCCTTTTCAAACTTAAGACCCTTTGGCCACCTAGGACAAGTATGTAACCTATTTGGGATCATTCCATCCAAACCAAGATAATTTTCGTTTGGCATCAGAAATGAGAGGATTCTCTTCTCCCATAAGACCAGACGTAATCGATGGCTTGGGCTCGCTGGACTCTCAGACGGGAAGATTTGTCAAGTAAAGTCTTTAAGACTTCTCGCATGCGTGATCAATCATGCCTGGCGTCTGAGTGCCAACTTGGACACCTGACATCTGAGTGGCGAATGGGACTCCATTTACATCCAAAACTCAATGTCAATTAATTGTTGTACACAATCCTAGACATTGGCAGGCTAAATGAACGGTCAACTGAACAGTTCGAGACTTTGGCACGTTAGCATATGGCACCTGCCAACCATCCTGATCTATGTTGATTGCCCAACTGCCTTAAGGACAATCATCATTACCAAAAAGGTTAGAGTGCATAGTCAACACTACAGTAACAATGTCATCAACTCTATATAAACCCCTTTAAAAAGCACGAACGAGTTACGCACACACACATATGCTCACTCTCTCCCACAAAATAGTTAGAGTTGCTCTTGTCTGACTTAAGCTTTGGAGGGATGTGCTCGGACCACCTGTTCGGACATCTTTTTGTGTAAGAAAAAAATTTGTCTAACTCTAGTGTAGCTGGACGAACTCTTCAAGAAGCACAAAGAGGGGAATAAGTCTGCCTAACTTATTGCTTACTACTACTATTGGCTTACTTCAGACTCAAATTTTTAAAAGTAAAGTCCCCGTAATGTTCGAATTTTCGGTTTATTTTATTTTCTTCTGTTTTCTCAACTGCCAAATAGAGATTGATTCTATTTGGTTCCTACGAAAGTGCTGGAAAAGAAAAGAAATTGAACTTTTCTTATTTTATTATATTTTTTGTTGTTTAGGACACAACTGGACTCTCACTTAACTATGTCTAATTCGGCTGTTTGGCTTTATTGAGTTCAATTTTCCACCTTTCATGGGCGAAATGACTTTAAAAAATTTATAATTTCATTTATCCTCTTCTATTTTTTTTTTTTCAACCAAAAGAATTTCAAAGCTTCATCAATTTTGAAAAGGTTTGGAAAACTTATTGTGTGTCTTCCCTTTATTTCCTAAAAATAAGATACAATATCTTCACGCATATATTTTTTTTCCCTCTCCCATGGTGAATATTCTTGGAAATATATTCTCTCTAAGCATAATGGAAATTTTGGAATTTTGTTATAATTTGTTGAAAACACACTTTGTAGTTTTTATTCTGATGAAAATCAACATCAAGAATAGGGGGAAAAAATTATCCCTCCTGGGAAAGTCATCTTTTGTATACAAGGTTTCATCTTCTTTCTTCAAATCACATAATGCAATCAGAAGTAGAAATAAGATACTTGAAACCCTAAAATTTGGGAAGTCCAAGGTGTTTCCAGAAGACCATGAGCCATGGTGTAAGCAAATACTTGACCTAGGTGGTGAGACTTACAATGGAATCGAGTCTTCATTGTCTCGTGCTTGGTGGCACTTTTTGTTGATCCACTGTATTTTTATTTTCCTGTTGTGGGAGAGAATGAGGGCTCTTGGTGTATCAAGGCAGACTTGAATTTGTGAATTGTGGTTACATGTTTTCGGACTATTGCCTATTTTTTCTTTATTGCACATTATTATTAAGTTCAGGAAAGCTTATGTTGCCCCCCAAGCTCTTGGGTGTTTGGTAGGGGTAAACTTGTGATGGATCCCAAGAAAATCGCCCAAAGGTATATTAGGTTTGATTTCTTCATTGATCTAGTTGCAACATCGCCTCTCCCTCAAGTAATCATTTTGAAGTATCAAATTTCCATTTGGAAGTATCATTTTTCAACTGTTTACACATTACTCTGTGTATGTGTGTGTGTGTTATAATTGAAAATAAGCCATGCCACATATAAGTCTGTTAAATTTGGTCACTACATAAACTAAATTTGAGGCTAAATTAACTTATATTTGATGGATAGAAATGGATCTATTGAATGATGATTGCTATATATTTATATATATATATACTGGAATATTGATGGACAATATTAAAAGTGCATTTGGTAATGATTTTAGGAAGTATTTCTAATCCTTTTAACACTTACAATTTTTTATCTTTCAAGCATTAAAAATAATAAAAACACTTCCTAAAATCATTGTCAAACGACTCTAAGACTCTAAGATATCCATTTTAAGTTTAGGGTTGTTGTGATCTAACTATGGGGTCAAACGATTATGGTATAGCAAACATGTCCCAGTTTTTTTTCTTCTCAAAATAATATGCAATCCAATACACTAAATTTAAAAATAATCATCCGTTATGTATGGTTTTCAAAAGTTTTAAGAAAATAAAAAATATATCAAAGAAAATAATTTTCTCATATCTGATTGTATTATAAAAATATTAAAGCATATATAATTAAAATTATTAAAAATATATGTATTTTTAAATTATTTAATATTCATATAAAAAAAAAACTAAAAGGAATAAAATATATTTAATGTAGCATACAAAAAAAATTATTAATTTTAAATTTGTGTTTTATTTTGTTAATAAATCTTATATTTGATTTCCCTTTTTTAACTTCTATGTAAGTCATCTGGTTTCTAGTGGGTGTTTTAGGTATTTATAGAAACACTAGGTTTGTTCTATGTGCAACATAAGTGGACAATTAGATAATAAAATAATATTATATAATTCTTTAATTATTTAATAAAAATTAAAAAAAATAATATAATAAAAAATGAAACAAAATTTTAATCGTTCTAAAAGTAATATGGCTTGTTATGCAAATTATTATTTTGACAAGACATTTTCTTATTGTTAAAGGGAGGAAGTCAAAAAAAAAAAAATAATAGTGTAAAATTTATTGAAATTTTTTTATATACAAGCAAATTTGATATATTGATGTTCTTGAAGGATAATTAACTAACATAGTAGCAGTTGCACGTTTGAAGAGTAGTAAAATAATTGAAGCAAAAATTAATGTCCTAGCAGGACAAGTAGCTATTATAACAGCAAATGAATCAAAGGTACGCTTGAAGTGTAATAAACTTGTCAACTCAAATGATTTTGCACTGATCCTTCCTCAAGGGGACTACGTTAGGGAGATCCCATTTCATCGTACTTATTTGTGATCAGGATGGAGGCTCTTAGTAAGCTCATCTAAGTGGGAGTGGGGGGTAGGGCAATATCTATCAAGCTGTAGTATAAAGGGAAGACATGGAGATGGGGTTTTAGTCTCTCATTTGCTATTCGTTGACGATACGCTGGTCTTTTGTAAGGCTTCCCAAGATTAGATGGCTTATTTAAGTTGGTTGTCGATGTGGTTTGAAACCATCTCAGGTTTGAGAATCAATTTGGATAAGAGTGAAATTTTGTCGGTAAGGAAAGTAGAGAATCTGGAGGCTTTGGCTCTTGAATTTGGTTGTAAAGTGGGGAGGCTTCCAACTTCTTACTTGGGGTTTCCTTTGGGTACGCAACACAAGTCCATGGCTATTTGGGATGGGATGGAGAAGAGATTTCATAAAAGGTTTACCATGTAGAAGAGGCAATTTATCTCTAAAAAAAGGAGAATCACTTTGATTCGCAGTGCTTTGTCTAATATGCCCATCTAATTGATTTCTTTATTGTGTATTCCAAGAGTGATTAGATTAATATTATAACAAATTCAAAGATCTTTTTTGTGGGGATGGGGAGCTTTGGAGAGGAAGCCTCATCTTGTAAAGTGGGATATCGTCTGTTCGGACAAAAGGAAGGATGGTTTGGGAGTTATACGTCTTTCTACTCTCAATAGGGCCCTTTTATGTAAGTGGAACTGGCGCTTTGCGAATGAAAGGGAGACTCTTTGGAAGCATGTTATTAGTAGGAAGTTTGGGAATGAAGAAGGGGGGTGGTGTACTAGGGAAGTGAGGGAGGGATTTGGTGTAGGATTTTAGAAGGAAACCAGGAAGGAAGGATCTCTTTTATAATACAAAGTTGTATTTTCTATGGGCGGATGGTAGAAGAGTGAAATTTTGGAAAGGCAAATGGTGTGGGAACTTTGCTCTTTGTGATTCTTTCCTCTCTTTGTATGCCATAACGGCTTCTAAAGAGGCTTGGTTAGTGGAGTTATGGGACTCATCGAGAGAGGAAAGGGTTTGGAGCCCTAGGTTCTCTAGGCCTTTCAATGATTAGGATGTAGAGGAGGTGGAGAGTTTACTTGTGACAATACAAGAAAGGAGACTTAATCCTAATTTGGAAGATAGGGTGTTGTGGAAAGAGACTAAGGATGAGATTTTTTCTGTCAAATCTCTTTATAGTGCTCTAGATTCAAGAAGTGTTGTTCAGTTTCTAAAGAGCATCATTTGGATCCTTTGTGTTCCTACTAAAGTGGTTTTTTTTTTTGCTTGGGAAGCCTCTTGGGGTAAGGTGTTAACTTTGGATCAACTTAAAAAGAGGTGGTGGACTTGCTTTTGAAAATGAGGAGTTTTCGATTCATAAGATAAAAAATCCTTTTGTATGTAATTTTTGGTTTTGGACTAAGTTGATTGTAGATGAAGGACCTCTTCCTTTAATCAGCTTTTTTGATTAGTTGGGTTCTAGATGAGGGCTGGTGATTTTTTGTATCCCCTCTTCTTTTTGTTCTTACTTTTTGGCATCTCTTGTATACCCCCGTATGCTTTGGGTCAATCTTAAGGCACCTTTTATTTTAATATATTTTTTCTATGCGTTTACTTATATATATATATATATATATATATATATATATATATATATATATATATATATAATATAGCCTCTAAAGAGGTACAATTTGAACATGTAGCCCTTGAAGAGGTAAATATTAAACGAATAAACCTAAAAATGTATTGAGAAATTTGAACTTCATTATAGATGATTATTTTTAGATTTAGTGTATTGGATTGCATATCAATTCAAGTATTTCATATTTAGAATAGTTTGTTTAAACCAATTTTCCTGAAATTTTGAGCTAAAAAATGTTCTTCATAAAATCTTTAAAAAAAATGAATTGATAGAGGTCTAAAGGAACATGTCAATCATTGCGGAACAAGTGGTGAAACTACAAAAGCACATGTTAAATTAAAAAATAAAATAGTTTTCTCGTGGTTCAAAACATATTTAATATATATACATATTCTTAAACTAACCAAATAGGATTAAATCATATTTCTCAATATTCTTTTTCTTTATTGAAAACTTTTGAAACCAAACATAGCCCAACATTATTTCTTCACTAGATTGCGTATTATTTGTTTGAAGCATAAAAATCTATTCAATTGAACTTAAACCTATTTTAAAATTTTTAAAACCATATAAAATATATTTTTAAATAAAAGTCGCTCTTAAATGTTGAAGTCTCGCGTCACCAGGGCCACTGCAGTTGCCAGATGGACGTGCCTTTTCAATTGAAGATGATACCCGCTTCAATCAACCTGCAAAAGACGTCCGGACAAGGGGTCTGGACACACCCTCCGATGGTTTTGTTAGCCTCATCTTTGATATTTAGTCTATCCTCTTTATGAGTAAGAGAGCTTACCTTCTTTCATTGTATGAGGGCTTTTTATAGTGTCAGAAGCTCTGTCCCCTTTAATGGTGGGAAGACTTTTTGGCTCGTCATGATGGTGTTGAGGCGGTGGCAAAGCCATCATTGTCCTGCAGGCGGCTGTTAGAAATTGTGGGAGGGATGACTTGCCGTCATCCCTGTCTTTTCGCTCTGCAGGCGGTGGGGTGTAGGCTGTGACAGGTTGCCTGAAATGACTCAGGAGAGTCTCATCGAGCGTGCTTTTGGCAGCATAGACAATAATGGCCTGCGTTTCGCGGCCAAGGTTTTTTGTTAAGACGCTAGCACTGGGTCCGGACAAGACGTCCGGACAGGAGAGTGGACTCGTCCGGGTGACGAGTTTAAGGATGCCGTATGCCCCCCTGAGGTAGTTCGAACAGAGAGTTGTCGTGCCACGTGTCCCATGGAGGAATGCTCTGCGGTGTCGCCACATGTGGGTTTGGGGATGGTCCCTACATTAAAGATAATTCATGTTTGAAAGAGTTTGTTTAGCTGATTGTTCCTAATAATTTTTAAGCTACAAAAATGAAGTTCTTTACAAGATCTTTAAAAATCGGATAAATAGATTGACTTCTAATTGAATCGATTGATGAATAGGTCATTTATCAAAGAATAGGTCATGAAACTACAAAAATATATGTTAGATTAAAAAAGTAGAGTTTTTTTGGTTCAACAAATCTTTTGTGAATATGAGTTTTTAAACAAAAATACCTCTTTCTAAAAAAACCAAAATACCTTTAAAATTCAATTCACATGTAGACCCTAAAATTTGTTCTATGGTCTTTTTATCTAAAGTGTCAGACTTAATTTCATTCATTGATTATTTTAAGTTCATTTGATTAGGAATTTTTGACCCTCTTACCGTAGCTCATACACTCTTATTTTTAATTTTATTTATTTTATTTGGCTGGGTAAAATTGGAATTTTCAAGGGATAAATCAGAATTTTTTTTAAAAGAGAAAATCAGAAATTTTTTGAGGGGAAAATTAGGATTTTTTTTTAATGGAAAATTGGAATTTTTTTGGAACACTAAATTACAATCTTGAAGGCAAGAATCAGATTTTCCATTTTTTTTTTTAAGAGGAAACAAGAATTTCCAAGGAAGGAGAAAAGAATATTGTTTTGTAAAAACAAAAGAGATCTTTTAAAAAGAGGTCTCTCTCTTTTCTTTCTTCTCCGTCCATATCCCACCTGAATCTCTACTGTCAACCCGCACCAGCATCAAATACGTCCTTATTTAAAGAGAAAAGGGAGGTAGGTGAGTGAAAACCACTAATAAAAAGGAAGAAAAATATTTGATAAAATTTCAATTCAATAGGGACTAGGCATATTTAACCAAAACCTCAACCAAGGAAAATAAAATTAACTCATAAAATATCCACAAACAA
Organism: Vitis labrusca; assembly: GCA_011039315.1. Taxonomy (NCBI): domain Eukaryota; kingdom Viridiplantae; phylum Streptophyta; class Magnoliopsida; order Vitales; family Vitaceae; genus Vitis; species Vitis labrusca. The sequence continues at coordinate 97,959 of JAAKHE010000605.1, forward strand.
AGCCTAAGACCCAAAGCCCATAAAAAACCCAAGTCTCATGAATTCAAATCCATTAGTAAATTGGGCCGAGGCCTTAGAATCTAAGTAGACCCATCAAGTGATTGAAATAGGAATAAGCCCATTGAATTAAATAACCCAGGCCCAGACCTAAATCAATATACAAACCCAAAACTAAGCTTGAAATCCAAAGCCCAAAGTCCATTATTAAACCCAAAACAATGAAATTAACTTAAAAGGTCAAAACCCAAATTAAAATCTAATATATGTAGAAGTCCAAACCTCTACTTTCAAAAGATCAGTGACTGAATTTTATCATGAACTTCCTACATTTGAAGCAATCCCACTGTTCAATTTTTTATGTCCATTTCATACTTCTTCACATGGGGAGCATGGTTTTTTATTTTATCATCAAGAAAACAGATGGAATTGAGATACCAAGAACCATTGGAATCATCCTCCATAATGGCTAAACTAAATAAGGATAGAATTGAGATAACAAGAACCATTGGAATCATCATACGCCCCGACACAAAGGCCTTGTGACCAGCAAAGCCATATTGGAAAGGTTAGTCAAAATTAATACAGCTCCTCCATCTAAAAGGCCAAAAGTAGGGCCTTTTAGAGTAACCGAGGCATCCGTTCAATTGATTTAAGCATGGTTTACAGTATAAAATACCTGTGTATTGAAGAGTCTTAATTTGGGCATTTTGTCTTTTTTTCTTCAAAAACAAATATGAAGTTCCAACCAAACAAATCAGCAAGATGGGAGACATTTGAGTTTAGATATGATCTGTAGGACTATCCTATTTTGAAATCCATTTTTTGATGTAGTGAACAGAAGGGTAAGCCAGGAAAATGATAGCTCCAAACTGCTTTAACTCATCACCTTTGGACGCCATCCAGCAATAACATCCTCTGGAAGACCTCGGGTCTTGACGAAAGACTCCATGGAGAAGATATTCTGAATTGAAAAATGAAGCCGTATGAGACAGATACCAGTTGATACAAATGAAACCAGCTTTAGCTATTCATATAATTGAGAAATATTGGCCATAACGCCTCATATATATGTATATGCATTGCAAGAATAATCAGGAGAGAGTCTCCAAGAAGAGATACATCAAGCTTCAAAACGCCAGTAGGTTTTGGTTATAGAAAAATTTAAGGCAAAAGAGGAAAATGTTTAATTAGATGCAGATGAGACAAATATTGCTAAATCAAACTCATGAATTAAAAGCATGAAATCAAAGAGGAAATTATGAGAAATCAAGGCAAGAAACTAGAAACTAGAACTTACTGAATCAAATTTATTTATGCCAGAGAAATATACTACTAAAGATCATCATCTGAAAGAAGTGATAGGAAGTTAACACAATGGAAAGTTCTCAATATACTTTGGTGGAAACCAAATCCTGAACAGGATTTTTAAATGCATGTTTTAAGATAGGGAAGGTACACTTTGATAAAGGAGATAGATGGGTTTAGAGTCAACATTTAGCACCCATTTTTAAAGCATAGGAAATCCCAGCTTGAATTACTTAACTGCCACAAAAGAGAATACACTTACCAACCTAGAAGCAAAGGACAACAAATTAAGAATGAGTCCAAGGTCAAAGGTCATGTCACAAAGTTGGGAAGTGTCAGGCATGAACCTCATGAAAATCAACTCAGCAATTGTTGGGCACTTGGACAAATGTGCTTACCAAACCAATATTGAGACAAAATTCATTAATGAAGTCAATCATGGTGTAAACACGTGGCAGAGCTCTCAGAGAACAAATCTCATCTGCAGAGGTGTGCTTACTACAGGGGGACTCAAATCAACATGATTTTAAGTTCAAAACTGGAACTGTCCACACCTAAAAAGGACTTATTAGATGCTCCAGCAGTCTAAAAGACACAGCAGCAGAAACTTTATAGATGACAGATTTATCTTTCTTACTAATTTGCAAATACTGGAGGCAAATTGACAAGAAGAAAAGACTGATCTTGTTCAAAACTAGGACAGACAAGCAAAATTGATGAAAAATGTTAAAACAACTGCAAATCAGAACAACCACCCATAGTATAGTTCAGGCCTTTTAATGTTAATTTATCCAAATCATAGTGGGCATTAGTCTAAGCAGATTTGAAAGGTATTCAGAAGGAAAAAAATGCATTTTGGTTAAAACATGGGGCCAAGTGAGTAGAAAAGGATGTGTGCACAACAAGATCAAATCTTTGATTTTCTATGACATTCACATGATTACAACAATTAAGAGCATAAAAAGGCTAGAGGAGAAAATCACCTCTAAAAAGAATAGCAAGAAGAATAAAATACAAAGAATAGATAACTGTCCTTACAGAAAAAGGAATTATTGATGTCTTATTTTGCAAAGTCCCCTTGGACCAGTCATTGCATTCCTTGTGGCACAACCAATTACAAAGCACCATGTATCCTCGAATTTCGAGTCACATGCTCAAGAAGTTACTAAAAAACATTACCCCTGGTGCACCTTACCCTTACCTCTGATGCATGGATAGGTCCATGTTTTTCCTACATTGCTTCTATGCCACAGAGTTATGTCATTAGGACATGGATGCCTATCTCAAAATAGATCCGTGGGTCACCTAGATGTCCATGGAACATGGATGCACCCATATGGTGGTGAAGGTAACATTATATGTACCTGAAAGGGGTGATTGTTTCTCTCATGTTACAAGGACTGCATGTATTTTCTGTAATAGTTATGTCTGGTTGATCTCATATGTCCCATCAAAGGTATTGTTCTTGATACAATGCCTTGATGCTAATAGACCCACTTGAGTTGGAAGTATTCCAAATGGAATTGACACATATTGGAGGTGGAGTTGACCTTCTTACTATTGAATACTTTTAGACTAATTTAAGGGTCTTGATTTAGTGGTTAAAGCTGGAGGCTAGCTAAGGGGGGATTGACACATATCAACTAAAATTGAGAGGGAGGGGGACTATTGTGCCTTTGTGAGACAACTCATTTCTAGATGCTTCCACATTATCCTTGAACAATTAACGTGGGTCACTATTTTGGAGCACTATATGAAGGCTCCATTCCTTTGACGAACAAAAGAAGAAATAAATTCTTGCTCCACTAGAATATTCTCTTAAATCATGCTATCACTTTCTCTAACCCCCTCTCGCCCCTCATTGTAACTCATTCTCCCCTCCAACCTTTGACAACTCGCTATCCTAAGTGGTAGGCCTCCTAGAGAATAAGATATTATTGATGTTTTATTTTAAAAAGTCCATGATCAAAGGCCAATCATTGCATTCCATGCATCTAACTAGCAAGACCAATTATAGGGCAACATGTGCCTTGGAACTTAGTGTCACACGTTCAAGACACCTCTTTGCTAACACAACATTTGAGGCACTTTGCCCTTAAGCATTGATGCATGGAAAAGTCCATGTTTTCCCTACATATCTCCTATGTCACAGTGTTGTGTCTTTTGGATATGCATATTATCTCAAACTACATCCTTGAGGTCACTTAAATGCCTATGGAACATAAATGTTTGTATGTTTGTAAGTGGGTGTAGGTGTGCAACTCAAGCTGGTTAGGTTGGGATTGATAGTTAACCTGAATAAGTTACATTTGTCCAAAGTCCAACCCAACATCATTTGTAGCCCTATTTGCCCAATCCAAGCTTAAACTAAACTTTTTTTTTTTTCCCAAGATCAGGTTGAAATTGGGTTAGACTTTGGTTAGAGGAAAAATGTATGAGTTATGCTTGGGTTGGGCGAGTTACGTGGGTTAGTCAAGTCAAAACTCAGTTTAGGTTAGGTTGAGTTAAGTTAGGTTAGGTCACACTGAAGGAAAAAAAAAATGTATGATATATCAGTAGGCCAAAAGAAAGCTTGCTTTTATATTTCACTGTGTAGGAATAAAACTGTAAATGTTAATTTCATCAACATCAAATCCATCAATCTAATGCAACAATTTTGTATTTTTTTTTTTTTTTTTTTGTTATAGACAAAAATAACAGATCTTCATTCATTTGAAAATGAGCACAGGGATGAGAAATCCTTAGAAGATGTACAAAAGTTGGTTAAAAGTAACCAAGAACCTGAATCCCTCACAGTAGAACTAATCACTTCC
>JAAKHE010000605.1:131841-156364 GCA_011039315.1 Vitis labrusca
TATCCTAAAAAATCCTTGCATTTCTTTCCCGCCACACCACTCACATTAAAGCAATGCACGCGTCTTGCCATAAAACAATCTCTCTCTTAGAAGATCCAAAACCATTAAAATTAGTAAATAACATGTCAGAGATGCTCCTTAGGGGGACCCAATCCATCTTTGCTAATTGAAATAATCTGTGCCACAACCCCATCGTCAAAGAGCAATGGAGAAAAAGGTGATCTACTGTTTCTCCATACTTCATGCACAACTTATAAATGTCGGGACAAAGTGCTTTGTAGGGTCTTCTCAACTATAGCAAGTCATTAGTATTAACCTTCTTGTGAGCCATCAACCAGACAAAGGATTTGACTTTTAAGGGGACTTGAGAATTCCAGACGAACTTAGTAGGGAAAACTGGAGGCGAATCAGAATATTGAGATAAGGCAAGAAAGAAATATTTGACTGTGAAAAGTCCTGAAGGAGATAAAGACCAGGATCTCATATTGAGATGAGGAATCCTCCCACCACAGAAAAACTAAACTACAAGGAAACAAACACAAGAAAATACAAAGTAAAAACAAGCAAACTCTCTAGGTTAGACCAACCCATTGGAATTACACACCGCTAACCAATCAAGTTGTAACACGTTAAGGGGAGTCCCCTTAAAAACCTTGGAACAAAAAGCCCAAAGAGAAGCAATTGACAAAAAATTTGAGGCCCATTAAAATATGTCAACCAACGTTTCTTTTGCTCAGATGATAAAACCAGTTAACAAGGCCATTATGTGTAAATACCAAGATGAGGGAAATGATTGGGGGTTGTTATTCTTAGTTTCACTAAAAAACTGACTGGATGAAATCTAAGTTGTTCTTCTCACCATGATTATTTTTAGATTATTACATCTTTTTGTGGTCCCAATCCCAAAACTCAAAGGTGCCTGTGCTGATATGATAGAACACAGGTTCAATATTAAACAAATGGACGAAAATGAATGAGGATGCTTCAATATAATGTTGAGGCTGTAGATAGGCACCGACATCTTATAAAAGAAGAAGAGTAAAAAAGATGTGATACATAGGCATAGGTTTCCCCAGGTTTTCATTTTTATAGATCGAGTATGAAGGTAGGAGGTGGGACAAGGGTGTGCATAAGGTTTGGATGGAATTGGGTTGGATGATAAACCAGAGAACATGAGTAGCAAGGACAATTGACAGTCGAACTAAAAGCGGAAACTAATGTTGTGACATCAGAATCTATCATATAGGCCTAGGTGATTCAAACACAATATTGAACCAGAAGGAAGTCAGTATAGAAGTTCCATTAGAATGAAGTTGTGTTGACTCATGGATCATCATCATAATATAAAAATAATTAATAACTGAGAAAAAAGAGGTGGTGGTATGGAAAAGGAGAAGAAAACATATATAAAGGGAAAAAACGAAAAGAAAGTTGCATTATCAAGTCATCTTTGAACACCATATCTAACCAAGCTACCCACAGTTCTGACCAAATTTGAAATGAGTTAGATGCTCCAAGATAATTTGAAATGCTAAATCTTTTATTTCTTATAATAGGACAGGCCTGTAGGCACCCAACCTTTTTTATGTCCATCTATAAGTTGAAAACTCTCATGTCTAAAAAGATTTCATAGCGACAAGTAACTGAAAAGACATACACTGAAGCCTTCTCAGGTGGGGTTCCCAAAGGGGGATCTGGGTACTTTTCTTCCAAGGACTGAGCAATCACATCTGAGTCGGCTATCCATTTTTCATCAAGTTTCATAACAGGAACTGTACCGCCTGGACTGATTTTTAAGAACCTAGCTTATAAAAAAAAAACAACAAGAAGAAAACCTTCATATAGTTAATAAGGTGATAATTGCATGTAAAAAACGAAAAAAGGAAAAAACAAACAAAAAAAAAAAAGGAACACCATAATTACCATTCTGGCTTGTTAGTCAAATCTACCAACTTCATTTCATAAGGGAGATGTTTTTCCTCGAGAGTCAGCAGAATCCTTTGTGAGAAGGGACCTAAAAAGACATTCCAGAACAATCAACAGTTAATTTTTTTTATATAGGCTCTAACCTGAACCACTTTTTCACATAAATTCATCCCAACAAAAGTGAAGGGGCAGAGTGCAGCACATCAAGTAGAGATTTGGGGGCTGACTAAGAACTTGGACATTGGGCATGGTGCCAATTAATGACCCTGCAAGGCTCAAGTTGGTTTTATAAGAAAAATGCAAAGAGCAAAGAGCAAAGGGAATAGGGATACCACCTCCTTTTGGAAGAAATTTTTTCTTTTCTTTTCTTTCTTTCTTTCTTTCTTCCTTCCCTTTTTTTCCTGTAGGTCTTCTTTGGAGGGATTTCCCTTTTGTTCTTTGCCTCAGACTTGGTGAGGGTAATTAGAAGGTTACTGAGCCAGTCAGGATTTAATGATTGTTTGAAACACGTAGATTTTCCTGAGAAAGGTCCAGACCTTGCAACAGGCCCTGCTTTTCTTGTACAGCCATGGAGGTTTATGACTGATACTATCTAGTTTTCTAGAGTTTAGGGATGGTAAAGTTCTCCAACTGTACTTCAAGAATCTATGTAGTGAGCACTGCCAGGCATTTCAGCTGCAGAACTTTAGGTGTTCTAGGCATTGGTCAGAGGGAAAAATTTTGGGAGCTCTTCATAGTGGTTGGAAGTGCATTTAAAGGGGATGTGACTTCGATAAGGTGGTCAAGACTCTTAGTGGTTATTTCAACAAGAGAATCAAGCTCTCCAGAACGTTAATGTTCTTGAACTAGTCTGATTTCCTGTGTCAAACCCTAAGAGTTGAGTTCATCATCCATATGCTGCAATATTGACAACATTTTTTGCTCTATTTTCACTTCTTATACGAGACTGAGTTTTTTACCTCTTTATATCACCAAAACATCTTATGCAAATATTCTCCTTTACAGTGCTACTCATCGTTCACCTGGACAAATGCAGCAACTTTATTTTCATTTCCATATTCACAACAGGACTTCCATACCCATCATTTTTAATCTTCTTAAAGAAGCCAAAAAAAAAGTTTCCAATTTAAAGACAACAAAGTGAAATCTAAACTAGTGTTGAAACCTCCAAATTCGATGGTAAACTCAGCACGCATCCAAACTCATCATTTTTAATTATATCCTTTTAGAACTTATGTATTTATTCTTATATATATATATAACAATGACATTCAAAAATTAGTATAGACAACCTACTTTCCTAAAATGTATATCATGCTAAAATCCTCCTTCATGTGTGGGATCCACAAGAGACTCAAACTAGGGACCTCTAACCTTGATGCCATGTTAAATTACCAAGGTAAGGTACAAGCCAATCTGAGACTTCACATTCAAGCATAGAAGCAAACTTAGAGATCAAATCCTAACTAGTGTTATTACCAAAGAGAGTACTCTTGTCTAAATTGATTTTAAGCCCTAATAAGAATCAATCATCTCCAATGAATTGCCTTTTCATTTGAATAAGTTTCTTTTATATCTCTTTTCTTTCTAATAAGTTCCCTTGGTCTTTCTATATTGTTCTAAACTACTAATTTTTGTACTTTTAATTCCAAAGAAGAAAGAATGATGAGTGAACCTTCAAGGAAAAAGAATAGAGCAGATTGTGGATGAAGTGAAAATAATAAGCAACAAAAGACAATGAATATTAAAAAAAAAAATGGGTAAGCGACAGAAGCCAAGATTATTGAACAAATGACCCCAAAAAGAGTTACATAGAGAGGCATAAAATCCCCTACAAAAGCCTCTAACAATTAGGCACATCACCTAGCCAACCAATCTGTTGTCTACTAAGCCAATCAAGGAATCCAAGTTCAAGAACAGCCCCATGCTCTTAATAGACCAAAAACTTTGCTCAGCCAATCATCTAAACAGACTGCACTACTTGAAATTTGAAACTTTTCTTGCTGTTTTATTTTTAAATAAAAACATTCCAAACTTCCTTTTTTCTTATACATCTCTCTCATAGGCACAGTATGTATTATATGCAGAATGAGATAATTACTTGTATCAGAAGAATAGTAAAACAAATCCTAGTAAAATCTATGGGAACTTTGACAGGTACCTATTCAACAAGTGACTCAAATTAGGCTAGAGTGAAGGTGGCTCTTATGCATTTAGGCAGGTGTGCAAGGAAATTCCATAATGTTGCACCTCAAAGATCTGAAGGAAGCCTTCTGTATAAACCTCACTAATGTCATTTGGAAGGATGATTCACCCTTTATTATTAGGTGGTTTGTATCAAAATGGAGATATACTCATTTTTAGAGAGATGGAAAATCTTTTAGTCTAGTTAGGGTGAATTTCAGTTAGATTCTTAAGCCAACTCATGGGAAGGTGGCTTTTTCCAAAAGATGAGCTAGATCCCCAAGGCATTACAAGGGCCTTGAGCTTTTGAAAATTTTTTGGTAGAACTTAATACAAAAGGGGTTTCAAAAATATAGTTGGATTTATTTATACAGAAAAAATTCATGACGATAAAAAAAATAAAAAAATAAAATAAATTTGAACCATTCTCTTGATTCATAGGACTCTCACACTCAGTTACTTAAATTACTTGCAGGGAATACTCATAACTTTTTTGTTGAAATTCTGTCATAGGAAATCTCACTAATCTTTGGAAATCTCATTCTCTATAATTTTGTACCTTTCCTTGTATGCATTCTATTCCTAAACGGCAGTGATCTTGTAAATATATAGGTTGTCATTGACCTGAATTATGTCTAGGGGAAACATGGAGACAAGGACAAGCTTTGGTCTGACTACTGTAACAAGCCTCTACATACAAGGGAAATGTGTTGGAAATTCCATTGGCCAACCACAACTTGGAACCAAATCTAGTCAACAAGGAACTGGAAACAAAATTAGGAAAAGGTACAAGGATGCTATGCTTGGAACCGTGGAAAGAGGTTATGAAAGAAGATATGAGAGCATTAGAGAAAAACAAGACTTGGGAGATAGTGGATTGACCAAAAGGATGCAAGACCAGGGGGTACAATGGATTTATACCATTAAGTATAAAGTCGATAGCTTAAAGGGTACAAGGCAAGACTTGTGGCAAAATGGTACAAACAAACTTAAGGTGTTGATTATCAAGACACTTTTAATCTTGTAGCTAAGATGAATACCATCTGGATTTTGTTGTCGCTAGCAGCAAATCTAAATTAGCCATTGCAACAATTTGACGTGAAGAACACATTCCTCCATAGTCTTGTAAGAGGAGGTACATATGGATGTTCCACCTAGTTTTTCTCATAGAAATTGGGATAACAAAGTGTGCAGGTGAAGAAATCTCCATGTGGGCTTAAACAATCCCCAAGGGTCTGATCTAGAATGTTTACAAAATTCATGGTAAGGAAAGGCTATAAGCAAAGCCAAGGTGACCGCACATTATTTATCAAACATTCTACTCATGGAAAGGTAGACTTAATTGTGTATGTAGATGATATTGTGGTTACTAGAGATGATTTAAGTGAGATTGGAAAAATTGAAGTAGTATTGGCAGCTGAATTGAAATTAAAGTTCCAAGAAGTCTTAGATAATTCCTGGGAATTGAGGTAGCAAGATTAAACTAGTGTATTATTATATCCCAACAAAAATATGAGCTGGATTTACTCAAAGAAACAGAATTATTAGAGTGCAAGCTAGTAGAAATGTGAATTGAGGCCAACCCCCTATTGATAGAGGAAGTTATCAAATGATGGTGAGGAAGCTCATTCATCTCTCACACACTAGACCTGATATTGCATATGTGATTAGTGTTGTGAGTCAACTCATGCATTCTCCACTAAAAGCTCACTTGGAAGCTATGTATAGAATTCTCAAGCATCTCAAGTCTTCTCCGAGGAAGGGAATTTTGTACCAGAATAATGGAAATCTCTGGTTAGAGGCCTAAACCAATGTGGGCTAGGTAGGATCCCTAGATAATAAGAGATCTACTACAGGGTATTGCACTCTACTTAGAGGTAATCTTGTCACATGGAGAAATAAACAACAATTAGTGGGGGCTAGGTCTAGTACAGAGATTGAATTTAGGGCAATGTCCCAAAGGATTTGTGAGTTACTTTGGATTAAGATAGTGCTTACATATCTTGAAGTCAAGACTCTAAATGCTTATGATGGTCTATTGTGACAACAAAACCACTGTAAACATAGAACATAATCCAATGCATCATGACAAAACTAAACACCAAGCAATCAATCGACACTTCATCAAGGAAAAAATGGACAATGGGCAAATTTATACTCCTTATGTTGCTTCAACTAAGCAATTGACCGACTTTCTCACTAAGGATCTATCAAGCACAATATTTCATCAATTCTTGGACAAGCTTGGCATGCAAAATATATTAGCATCCGCTTGAGAGGGAGTATTGAAATTTCTGCCATAAAAAATCTCCCTAATCTTAGGAAATCTCATTCTCTACGATTTTGTATCTTTTCTTGTATGCATTCTATCCTAAATGGTAGCGATCTTGTAAATATATAAGTTATCATTGACCCTAGAATTATGCCTAGATAGAATAAATAGGTTCCTTGAATATACTCCCAACTTTGTATATACCCCTATGTAATTTTAATTATTCATTATCAATGAAAATCAATTTTCTCCACATTTTTGTTTTGAATGTAACAACTTTATGCTCTCTTCTCTTTTCATATTCCTGGCAAAAAAAGAAAAAACATGAATCACTGATTAGCTTTTTCCTTTCCAAACCCTTGTTCTTCTCCTATAATTTCACTTTGTCCACGAAATGGATTTTTGCTTTCTTTTTTCATTTTTTATTTTAGAAAAAAGATAACCAATAATCAATTAATGGAAAATCAGTGGTGGAATAAAGAGGTTCAAACAACAATTACCACAAAGAAAATCGGATTACATGGTTTGCCTTACATATAGGTTATCACAAAATGTGTTAGAGATATATATCAGCAGAAAAGGAAGCTTAGAAGATAGGAGTTAAGATGGGAGTTAAGGAAGCTTTAAGACTAAAGATATTTTTTGACTTGTTTGTTTCTAAGCTTATCACTTTTTTTAAGATAATTTTGTCTTAATAGAAAGTAATTAACTTTTATTTTAATGGAAAAAGTCACTTTTTCTCTTTTCAACATTGAACTTTGTCATGATACTTCAACTCAATTTCTCACATAAAATAAAACCAATTTTTTTTTTGAAAAGTTTGCATAAGTCTTGTCTTAAAAACAAAGTAAACAACCTCAATCTCAATTTTATGAAATTTCGACAAGAAATGAATTTGTTATAAATTAGCAAAGTTGTTATCAAGGAAAAACCAAATATGACTAAATAACTTTTGTTTTTTGTCTATTTTCTCTCTTGTTCCTCAAGAATAAATTTTCTTATAAATTCTTACTCAAAAATGAAACTAACAATGCCAAAATCACTTTATTTGAATAAAAAAAAATTAAAATAAATTCACAAAATTCCAAAACCAAAACTAAAATTCTACCACATGTAATCAGTATTTTTGCCTCAAAATTCATCCAATTTTTAATGAAATTAAATTCCATAATTTTCCAAAACCAAAATTAAAATTCTACTACAAACAATCATACTTTGTACCTAACTAAGTTCCATAAATTTATGTAGATTCCTTGTTCAAAAATGAAAAATAACAACATAAAAATCATACAATTTTTATTACAAATGAATTCACTACAAGTTTTCAAAATTCAACCTCTTACGATACAATAAAACCTAAGTAAACTAACTATCATCAATTCAAATGAAATTTGTTTAATTAGAATTCTAAAACATAATTCATACTCATTTAAATATCCAACAGAATCAACAATTTCAATTAATTTTGAAAAATAAAAAGTTAGAATTTGATACTCTTTCTCAAATTAAAAATCTAAAAATGATTTCAAACATATTTCAATCACAAATCCATAAATCCAAGATAAACCACATAAAAACAAATATTGAGTTAAAAAATTCATAACATTTTCTTAGCAACTAAACATTACTAGAAATCCTAATTATTATTCAATTTACCAATTTCCTATCTAGTTACATAATTAATCATTATAAAATTCTTGTTATGGATAAATTTTCATATTTTGGGATATTTGGAAATATGTTAAATCACTATTTTTTTTTAACTTATGAGTTTTCAAATTAGAGTAAGAAATTTAATGATTAATTTTATAGGTATTTTTAATATGCAACAATAAATAGATGTAACACTTAAAAATATTTCGACATTAATAAAAACAAACAACTTTCCACTTAACAACATTCAGACACCCATAAAAAATAAATAACTTACACAATTAATAACTTTCAACCCTATTTAGATTTAAGTCAAATTTAGGCTTATGCATATTTCATACAAAAAATAAACACCCCCCCAACTTCAATATGTAGGGCAACTGAAATTTTCTGAAGAAACTTGAGAACAAAGTTTAAAAAGGATTTGCTCCATCCTCTCCTAAGTTAAGCTTCATAGTGTTTATAGAATAGTTACATTAGATAGCTTAACAAAATAACTAATTGATTTAACAAAACTTCTAACAATTTCCTTAATTTTTAGGAAGCTAACACTAACAATTATGATTGTTATTAAGATTGGCTATGTGACACCTAAGGTGGAAACATGTTGTCTATCACCCCCTTTCCCCGCAAGCTCATAGGTCTTGGGAAAATGGAAAGCTTCGTGCAAAAGCCTAAGAATTAGGAGTTTGGCCAAATGTTTAGTGAAGATATTGACAATTTGGTTAGTAGATGAAATATAGTGAATAACCAGATCTTTCATTAAAACTTTATCTTAGATGAAGTGAAGATCAAGCTCAATATGTTTCAATTGAGCATGAAACCCAAGATTAGTTAATGGGAAGCACTTTGATTATCACACAAGACCAAGGGAGGAGAATACTAAGGAATGCAAAGCTCCTTGCGAACTAATTGAATTCACACAATCTCAACTGTAATGGAGCCTAACCCATGATACTCTAATTCAATACCACTCCCAAGAGACCATACATTATTTAGTAGATGACCAAGAAACTAAGTTAAAGTCGAGAAACACATAGTAACCATTGGTGCTCTTACAATCATCACGGAAGGAAGGCTAATTAGCATCAGTATAGCCTTACAGATCAAGAGAGAAAGATGATTGTAAGTCGAGTAATGGTCACGTACTAGAGTGCACCAATTATGTTGTGACATAAGGTTGTATCCAAGAGAGGCTTTCCATCATACTAGGAAAATGTCTTGTCTAAAGCTTCAGGGGTGTTAGTAGATGTAGATTCAAGCATCTTGGTGCAAGTCAAGAGGACCTGTATATACTTCTACTAATTTAAATGCAATGTATTGGCATAGTGAGTAACCTTCACACCAAGAAAGTAGCTAATCTAGCTAAGATCTCAAAAGGCAAAAGCAACGTTGAGAGAAGCAATGAGTGAGGAAACCTAAGAGGAATTATTGCCTGTAACCAATATATCATCAATGTAGATTAAGAGAATCAAAACATTAATGGCAATATAATGAGTAAACATCGAATTATTGACTTAAGAATACTGAAATCCCCACTCACTTAGTGTTAGGCTAAGCTTGATAAACATGAAAAGGGAATTGTTTGCCAACAAAACTAGAAGGTCGGCTTATAAACACTTGTTCTTCAAGATCACCATTTAAGAAGGCATTTTGAATATCAAGTTGTTGAATTGACCATCAAAAAGAAAGAACAAGTGTAAGGACTATTAGAATGGTTAAAGCTTTGACAACAGGATTGAATGTTTCAAAATAATCAATACCTTGAGTTTGGTTGAATGCCTTGGCAACCAGGCAAGCTTTGTATTGATCAAAACTCCCATCAAGCTTGTACTCAGGCTTATAAACGTATTTATGCCATTCAAAGAAGGAACAAGTTGCCATGTATTGTTCTTCATTATTGCATTGTACTTCGTCTCCACAACAAGTTACTAGTTTGGATCCTCTAATCTTGCTTAAAGGTATGAGGTGTAACAATCTTTTGAACAAAGAACACCTTTTTCTTAATGCCTACCTTTGCACAAGTTAGCATTGGATGTCAACCAGTGTTTTGATAACATGAAACATCAGTTGCAATTGTAGAATCAACAAGGGGAATTGGAATGATTACTAGTATACAAGGTGCTGATGAAGAAGGTTGATTTAGAGTGTGTTCCAATTCCAAAGAGGAAAAAGTGAACCATGAGAATGGGCAAAATCCACAAAAGGAGTAGCACCCTTTGACTGTTTAGTGATAACAGGATGAGGAACTGGTAGAAGAGCTGGAGTATGAACAAGATTAAAAGAAGAATGAGATGGTATAGGTAGAGAAGAAACAGATTTTCACAAAAAAATAACATAACTAGAGTTACATAGGTTCTATCAAAGGTGTGAACTAGGCGTAAGTAACCTTTGTGAAAGGTGTTATAACAAATGAAGATTCATTGAACTGGTCAATCTAGAAGTTTGTGTTTATTATAGGGGTGAATATAGGGATTACATAGACATCCAAAAATTTTGAAATGATGATAATTTGTTGTTTTCCCAAAGAGGATTTGAAAGGGTGACTAAAATTGAAGTACTTTAGTTGGCATGTGATTAATAAGAAATATGGCAACTCGAAAAGCATAAATCCAAAACTTGAATGGTAAAAAAGCAGTGGCTAAGAGTGCCAAGCCAATTTCTACTATGTGTTTCATCTTGTGTTCAAACTTGCCATTTTGTTTAGGAGTTGGGACAAGAAGATAGATTTTCAATACCATGTTTAGCAAGAAATGAACCAAATGCTTTGAATTCACCTCCATTATAAGATTGAAAACATTTAGAGTAGAATTGAACTGATTTTCTACTACAGATTTGAACTTCATTAAGGAAACTAAAACTTGATCTTTCATGTATGAAAGATAAAGCTTAGAAAATTGAGAGAAATCATCAACAAATAATAAAAATATTTGGCACCAACTGTAGAAGCAGCAAGGGCAGGACCCCACAAATCAATATAAACTAAGGCAAGAGGGTAAGAAGCTCTAGATTCAGATAAAGGAACAGGTGATCAATGGCTTTTTGCACATTGACAAGCTCAACAAATGTATTTTTATGACTATTGCAAGAGTTATTACCAAATTAAAGGACCTACTTCAAACTATTAGGAGTAGGGTGACCAAGGTGTAAATGCTAAAAATCAAACACATTATTAAAGTTCCTAGCAGTAGAGCATTTTGATTGGAAGTGAAGAAGGTTGAGTGTGTGTTAGTTTGAACAAATTGATGTTGGTGTTATTAGTTGAAGTAGTATTGTTGGCGTTGGTTAAAGCATGAGAACCTTGAAATTGATGTCAAAACAATGATAGCAAGTAAGGTCAGTATGCCCAAATTTCCCACAGAGTTAGCGTTGTGGTCAATTGTGATTGTTGTTGCTCCTTGATTGTTGTAGTTCTTTTTGTTGTTGTAGATTCACTTTTGTGAGATAGCTACATTAGTAGATATGTTAATATTTTCCGCAATAGTGTTTTGAAGGTGTAGACGTTGTTCATAAGTAAGAAGCATGCTATGTATCAAATGAAGAGAAATATCATCTTCATGAGTTGTAAGGGAAGCAACTATGGAGTTATAATTTGCTCCAAGACCTCCAAGAAGTTGCAAGATTTGATCTCTTTCTGTTCTAGGTTCTCTTATTGCAGCAAGACTATCAACAAGACTCTTCATCAAGATTCGAGAGCCCTTTTTGTGTTATCTAATTGTAGTTGAAGTTGCATCACTCGTGTTTCTACCAAGATAGAGAAGATCTTCTCTAAGACAAACCATGTTGCATGAGAGGTTTGATAAACATGAGAACAAAGTTTAGAAAAGATTAGCTTGGTCCTTTTCTAAGCTGAGCGTCATCGTATTTATAGAACAATTACATAAGATAGCTTAACAAAACGACTAATAGATTTAACAGAACTCCCAACAATTTCCCTAATTTTTAGGAAGCTAACAATAATAGTTGACTGGCTATGTGACACCTGAGGTGGAAACCTATTGTCTATCAATAATTTGAATAATGGTCGATGGAAGAATTTACAATGGGGCAAATTGAGAGAACAATTGACTCTTACTAATAATCCCTTGAAAGATTATAACATTTATATTTGTTGAATTGGGGTGAGGGTCAAAAGAATATTTTTTTAAAATCCATAATAAATATTACACAATAGACTTTTGAGTGCTTGAGGGACCATAGTCCCATGTCACAATCACAATCCACCATCCCAACAATGAAAATCCAGTATTCTGAATGGTAAATTAGGTACAAAGAAGGGTAGTCTGAAAAATAGATTATGTACAAAGAAGGGGGATAGAGAAATCATAGTTGCTAGGAAACAGGAAGAAAAAAGCAGGGACTTGGATCATTTGAGTCACATCAGAAGTGAGGATCCCATAGTTTTGCTCGGTGAAGGAGACAGAAATTAAGGGAGTGTATTCAAATTATTTCCACAAATTAGTTGACGAAAACCACAAGTTAAGGAAAAATTAACACCTCTACTGAGATCAGGAATTGATACTAAGCACAACAGTAGCCACTATGATGAGACATTAGATGAAGCTTTTGAACAGCTAGATTGAGCAAATATTGAGGCATGAAATGAGATGATTTTTGGGACTGTATGAGTGTAACCAAGTAGTTGAACTTAAAAGGCTTTGCTAATTTAGAAACACCAAATTCAACATCCCTAAAATTCAACAATTTTTAGTTGCCATCATCACATTCACAAACCACAAAATGAAAAACCAGAGCGTCCAAGTTGAAGGAAGTGGAAATGAAAGGAAACCAGAGACGGAAATAAAAAAAGAAGCCTTACAGTCACCGAGCTTGTTGGGGATTATGACGGAAGCCTTGACGCAGACTTCGAGAGGAGAAGACATTGTAATACTGAACTTCCTTCTCTCTCCTCCTACTCTTTTTACTCCTTTTGCTCCTCCGTGGCTTGTGAAAAATCTGGGATTGTAACCCAGGTGTTTGATGGTGGACGAAACAGCCGAAGCTGTGGGAGGTATTCTCACGCTGGACATTGCCCTTTGCTCTCCTCTGCTTTTGCTTGCGGTGAGAGCTCCCTGTATTGCTTAAAAACCAATGCTCCGACTCCCCACAACAGATAGCGGAAGTTATCTTCGCTGGCGGATTCTTGCATCGCCACGCACACCCCCTTTAGGTGCCTTGTACTTTGACAGCTCGCGTAACAACACTCTTAACAAAAAAATAGAGACAAGGTTTAAAGTGTATTATTTTGTTACTATACTTACATCCTCGATTTCACTCTATCTTATGATCATGTCTGGTGAGAGCAAGCTTTTATATTATTTAATTATTATACACAAAAAAGTATAAAATAATATTTGTTAAGAAGATTATCATAATGATTTTTTTTTTCAATAATCAATTTAATAAATTTTGGGAATAAAACAAATAAATTTTGTTTTTAATATTTTATTTTTTTTCATAGATATAAAATTAAAGTATATGTTTAGGAGATAGAAATCACACTCTTATATCTGTTATGCATTTATGTTTGTGAGGCCAAAATTGACCTCATAGTGGAGCCTCCTTGCACCTTGGAATCTAGTGTTCGAATCCACTCCTTCTTCCCATTTTCAATTTTCAAGTGTTTTGGTGATAAAATCACCAAAATATCAATTATATTAGCGATAAATTTCCAACTTCACTCACTGAAACCCAAAATATCAAATGAAATTTCAACAATTAACTTCAAAATTTTGTTCATTGACAGTAATTGAATATGGTATTTTTAGCTATTCTAACTCATTTATTGTATTTGTGTGATAAGCATGCTACGAACTTAGGATATTTCACAATAGCATGATGTTAAATTTCTAATATAACATTCATTGAAGCTTATTCTCTTTGGTTGATGTCACAATCCAACATTTCAAAACTATCAAAACTGCTCTAACGTATCAACCACCAAGGATGAAAATATCTGTAATTACGGATATATCAGTACTTTCATTTTGCGGATATATCGGTGGATATTTCAATACAAAATATTGATGAACCTAAAATTGATCAAAAATTATAAAAATGTAAGGAAAAAACTTTTGAAAATAAAATTAGAAGTATAATAAATATTTTAAAGTTATTTTATTCAAGAAATTGATATATGTATAATATAATTTATCGTATTTGATAATAATATTGTATGTGCTAATAAAAAAAATATGAATTTTACAAGTATACATTTATTATTAAATTATATCAAATATTATTTGATAATAATATTGTGATATTTGATTATAATATGTCTAATTTAAAAATATACTTAATATTAAAATTATAATTCATTTAATTCAACTGTATTAAATGATATAAAATAAATGATAATATATGTATAATTTTTAATACTTGACTAATATATTAATGATATTAAAAACACTATAAAGAAAATTATTATAATAATTTTTATATTTTTGATATTCAAAAATAGATGAAATTTTTTCATTTAATTATAAAATAATTATAATTAATTTGTTCTTTAAAACATTTTTTAAAAATTATATTTATATGATAAATTTGAGTATATATATATTTGGTGCAACTTATATAACAAGGGGAGAGCTTGCCTTTCTGGTTGGCTCAACATAGGTTAAACTTTTTAGCTAGGGTTCAAGCCCCGTAGAGACGGAAAATTTAAGTCATTTTTAAAGTTTGACCAGATTGCATTG
Organism: Vitis labrusca; assembly: GCA_011039315.1. Taxonomy (NCBI): domain Eukaryota; kingdom Viridiplantae; phylum Streptophyta; class Magnoliopsida; order Vitales; family Vitaceae; genus Vitis; species Vitis labrusca. The sequence goes on from JAAKHE010000605.1 coordinate 146,575, forward strand.
ACCGCCCAAAATATCGCGAGATATCGATGAAAAATCAATAAAATGCAAAAAAAAAAAAAATGGTGAAATTCACAATAAGTTGCCAAATATTGAGGTATATATATTTCTTTCCTACATATCGTGTCGAGATCCACCGATACTCAATATTTCGGCGATATATAATATCGTGATATTTTAATCACTGCCAACCACCAAGTGCATTTTCATTATGTAGAAAAGCTTTCTTTTTATTGCTCTTATTGTAAGTGATGTAAAGAGCTTTTCGTTGATGTAAAGAGTTCTTCATAAATAGAAAGTGTCTAAGGGACAATGAGATTTCAAAACCTTAGAAACAATAAAGTGGATTAAGAAGAGAACACAAGGTGGAGCAAGAGAGTGGCAATGGTCCTAAAGTAGAGTTGGAGTATTAAGGAGCATTTATGAGAGAATCCTTGGACATGAACATTCTTGAGTGCTCTTAATAAAAGTCTAGTCCTAAGGAGATAATAGTTTTCTTCTTGTTATTCTTGTTTTTGTTGTTCTTGTTCAAATGAACCTTTCAACCATTTATATAAAGGTCTAACATCAAACCTCATTGGTTGGTGGGACCAAGCCAATAGGAGGCTTCCAAAACTTGTATAGATCAACTATTGTATAGCCATCCCTATGCTTGCAATGACAAGTGGCCTTGCAATTCTAGTGGTATCTTAAATTGGGTTTGATGCATGCATAGTCTTTCCCACCTCGATGAGACTCTAACTTCATCTATCAAACAAAAAGCCTCGAAGGAGCATGGAAATCTATGAAACCTAAGCGTTAATTCTAATGCGAGTGTTCATCTTAAGAATTGGATGGTAGGAAGGAAAAGTCTATGATTAAGGTACACTAAATTCATCTATGGCACGTAAGTATTAATCCTAACAAGGGTAGGTGCAATAACATCAAGCTATCACACCCTAAGTAAGCATCGAAATCAAGTGGAGAAATCATAAAGTAATACAAACTTAGGCAATTGGATGAAGCGTCCCCCTATGAAATAAGGATAAATTTGTGTTGACATCATCTAAGAGAGGTTGGGTTAATGTTAACCCTTTAAAGGGAACAAGATCAATGACACTGCTATAAGGGAATCTAACTAGACAGTAACTTGATAGAGGGGTTGGTTTGAGGTCACCCTTGCAAAAGGGGTAGAGTCATGCCTTGTAATGTGCTTGAAAATATTAATGAAAATTAATATTTTAAAATTTAGACCGGACCAGCCAATCCAAATGGTCTATTTGTTGACTGGTGACCTTTTCAAACTAGTCCACTCTTTTAAGTCAGCTACTTATTGAACCGACTTCAAACAGTCAAAACCAATGGTCAAACCAGTGAATCGAGTGAACTTGCTAATTCGTAATGAATAGAACAGTTCAAGACATGTCATTTTTTTTTTCCATGAGAGAGATCTAGTGAGATGGGGAGGATCAGACAATTGTTGGCCAGTGACCAATTGTCATGGGAGGTGCTACTGGTGGTGAGGTGGTCAATTGTTAGCGTAGGCTCAAATATGGTAAGAGAGAGAAGGAAAGAAAGAAAAGTAAAGGAAGAAGAGAAGACGAAAAAAAATGGAGAATAAACAAAAATGGAAAAGAATAAGAGAAAAATGAAAAAGGGAAAGTGAGGCTACCAATGGGAAGAATTGAGTTTTAGGGTTTATTTTTTAATGAATGTTGGAGATTAAGTATGAAAATGGAAAATCCAAATGGGTTCTCTAACAAAGGGCTATAAATGGGCCAAAAATTGGGCTTTCTCAAAATATATTTATATTTATCATTATCATTTAATATATAAAATATAAAAATGAAATATTGTTAAATTTTGTAATTATATAGATCTATATATAAATATAATTTCTTATAAATATTTTTAATTTTAAAAATATTTAAATTATATATTTATGACATCATCGGTTCGACCGTGGTTTAACCATTTGTCCGATCAGTGAACCGTGAACATATAATTTTTTAGTTTAATGATTGATCTGATTTAGAAAACGTTGAGAGAGTAAATGAGAAATTTTGATAAAACATGATTAATTATAATAAATAGGCATTGAATAAATTTAGCTAATATGATTACTTAAACTAGTGATTTTCAATTTGAAATAGTTAATTTCAATTTTATTTAAAGTAGCAAAAAATATTTTAGCTAAGAAATGTAAAGACACTTTAAAATTAGTAACTAGGCTATCTATGTATTAACAAAGCAAATCCTTTAATTTAACTAAAATGGTTTTAAAAAAAGAAATTGTTGGGAATACCTAAATTACTCAATTCCCAACCATAGATCAATAGGGTGTATGCAAAAGCTTACTAAGGCTCTCTATGTTAGGAACCTTGGATTTCTCCATTCCCTGTCTTTGGATCTCGTAGGGTGCATATATCTATTCTTAGGCATCTCTAAATCTATCGTAGTGAAATAAAATGACAATAAAAACCATTAACAACTATCGATCTAGAGATATAATACTCATACCTAGATTTGGATGTTCCTATATCAATTCCTAGCGGTGAAAAACACATCTGAAGTTCTCATACACCCAAAATCTTCTACTCGATGACTCGAACCACGATCTTGGTAGTTCAAAGTGTGGGTTTTAGAAGGAAGGAAGATTTGGTTGTCTCTCTTTAAATGTGAAAGACAACTAAATAAAGCCATTAGAAAACCCTAACCACATAAAAGAGTATTTATAGGGTTCCTCTATTGGGGTTAAGTGATTTAAGTTCGCATAGGTTTGAGTCAATTAATCTAGCCTAAAATAGGTCCTAATTGATTAATTAACCACACAAGGTCATCTAATATAATCAATTAAGTCAATCTAGAGAACTTGTTTACCATCCCCTATACAACCTTATGTAATTACCAAAACACTCTTATGCACAAAAATGAATCAAGAGTTAATCCAACCTACATAAATTTTGTCATTATGGTACATGAGCTTAAAGTGGCTATATGAGTCAATCTAACCCTCATAAACCAATAGAGGATTTATTGACTTTTAGTTACCATACTCAACGGTGTATATATCCTACATACTGGGGCATATTTCCTCATTTTGAGATCACTAAATTCACATTAGCATTCAAAGCCATTATTTTTGGTTTGGCGCTCAGAACCATTATTTTTAGTTTGACGTTTAGAGCCATTATTTTTAGTTTGGCGTTTAGAGCCATTATTTTTTGTCTTGGTGTTCAGAGCCATTGTTTTCAATTTTAGCGGTCGAAGCCATATGTTTTCTTAGTTTTGGCGTTCAAAGCCATTATTTTCAATTTGACGTTCATTGCCATTGTTTTTAGTTTGGCATTCATAGCCATAAGTTTTCTTAGTTTTGCCATTCAAAGCCATTATTTTCTCATTCTTGGCATTCAGAGCCATTTTCTTAGTGTTGGCATTTAGAGCCATTTCCTTAGTTTTGGCGTTTAGAGCCCTTTTCTTTGTGTTGGTGTTCAGAACTTTTTTTCTTAGTTTTAGCGTTCATATCCCTTTTTTTTGTTTAGGCGTTCAAAGCCTTTTTCTTAATGTTGGCATTCAAAGCCCTTTTCTTTGTTTTGACATTCATAACATTTTTTTTTTTTTTTTTTAGTTTTGGCATTCAAAACCTTTTTCTTAGTATTGTTGTTTAAAACCCTTTTCCTAGTTTTAGTGTTTAAAGCCATTGTTTTCAGTTTGATGTTCAAAGTTGTTTTTTCCCCCATACTCATCATTCAGATCATAGTTTCCTAGTATTCAGAGATGATAGTTTTCTACTCCTTGTTCATATCATTTCATTATGTTCATTATTTTTGTCCTTTCATCACATAGACTTTCTTGTATTCCCTTTATCCAAAGTACTTCTTCCTCTTTGTTTGGTTTATCTTGGAACTCATTGCATCATATGCTAGGACAAAATTTCTAGTCCTTCTTAGTTATTTGGTATAGTTCACTTCATTCCACTCATTACTCACGTTTCCACTTGTATTCTTTATACTCATGATCTTTACCGAAGAAGGGCTTATTTGTAAACCCTCCATTTTGTCCTAGCTAGTAGAACATGTTATTCTATGTGTTTTCTTTCACTTCTTGTTGCCTTATAGTCGTCCTATGGTGGTCCATTATCACTCATTTTGTTACTTTTTTTAGCCACCTTTGGAGATTCATTATTGAGAGATTTTTTTTATGGATCCTATTGTGACCTTAGTGGCACCTTAACTTAGTTCATTTAGTTGCATTCTAGGTTTAACTCACTTAGTTGCACTTTAACTTAACTCACTTAGTTGCACTTTAACTTAGCTCACTTAGTGGCACCTTAACTCAATCATTTTCTGCCTCCATATCGCATAACTTTAGCTTCATATTGTAGTAACAAAAAACTAATTGCTCTAGTTAGGGGTAAGTGATTGGAGCCAAAATATGTGCTCTAATGACACATATTCGATATGATTTGTGCACCAAAGGACATTCAAATCACCCAACTTGACCTAAATCAATGTTGAGGCCCTAGCCATGAGTTTAATTTGTACTTTGGAGACTTATTTTAGGTTCAAGGGAAGAAAAGGGTGCAAGTTGAACCACTTTAGATTTTGAAAGATCAAGAAAGGGTTAAATGAGGAAATAAGTAAGTCAGGACTCATGGACTATGAGGAAAGGTAAGACGAGGATATCATGAGTTTGGAAGATGAGAAATGACTATTATGGAGTAATAAAGAAGGCAAAAAAACATGGGAAATGAGGCATGAAGCAAGATTCAGCTACATGGAAATTTAGAACTCAAAAATCTGATGGTAATGTATGCTTTGACTTTGAGGACAAATTTGGAGCACTTTTCAAAGTCCATTTTATACATACCATATATCATTTTGAATCAACGAAAGTTAGGAGTCCAACGCTTCAAACAGTGTGCAAATCGGAGCTGAAATAAAGAAGTTATGACCATTTGAAAACAACTGCACAAAGCTGAAGGGTCATTTCAAAATGATTTCGAAATTCAACTTATGAATTCGAAATCCACTTTGAAATGACACCAATTTCGAATTCACCCACTACCACTTTGATGTTTGCCTTCTCTACCTTGGGAATTGCATCTATGGCACTCCATCCACCCTAAGTGAACCCCACACGACTAGAAATCACCATATTATTATTATTTTTTAATTATTTTTGTAATAAGTGACCAATGAGAGTGTACTGGTTAGGCAATTGATGATATTATATAAACTCTCTTAGTTATAGGTTTTAGGGATCTTGGATTTTTTTGTGGAGAGTTTGACATTGAAGGTGGAAGAAGACGAGAACTTTGGTTTGTTTTCTTTTTCTTTTTTATTAAATATATTATTTTAGGTTCTTTTAATTCAAATCATGGATTTTTAACCTATTATGGAGTGCGAATGTGACATCACCCCCATGAGAGGTTAAGAGCCAACTTGGGGCTTGAAGCATGAAAACCTAAGGGCTAGGAAACCTATAGGGATAATGGGTAAATTATTATAACAATGAGATTAATTATTGGTTGGGTGACAATTTATCTTTTGTTTTTTATCCTATCCTTGTGAGTTAGTTTAGGGAATGATACAGTAGGTTATTACCCGATACTAGTGATTCTTGGTAATTCTTGATCATCAGTTATCCTTATCTTATCTATTGTTATTTGCCCCAAAACAAAGATATAAGGAGTAGGAAGTGTTAAAAAGTCAAATCTTAAATTGGTAATCAATCTCATTCATTTGATGGTTTTAGGAATCTGTTTTAAAAATGAAAAATTAGGTTTAGGATGCAATTTTGAGTTATAGAACTCAACTTGATCGTGAGTGGCCAAGGATCCCAAAACCCTAAGATCTTATTACTTAAAATACCCTTGTTTTCTCTAATTTATATACCCTAGGTTGGATTGTGGAAAGCCCCAAACTTGAATCAATCGAATTTAAAATCAATATTCATTTTTTATTAATTTAATTTATTTTACTTAGTTTCACATTATTCACATATTGTCTTTCACTTTAGGATTTAAACAAAAGCAATTCATTTATTCTAGTATTGACGATTTTCATAAGCCAGTCCTTGAGGACGATACCCGGAGTACTACAAAAGTTGTAGTGACTCTTTATCTGCTTTTTCTTGACCAGAATTGCTATGTAAAAAAGGTTAAGTATTTTGGTACAACAAAGAATTTCGGTCAGTAAGCCAAACAATTTCGTTACTTTGTGTGGATTAGAGCAAACGTGTTTCAATTTCTCTCACAAGTAGAAGATGAGGTAGTTTATGAGAGAACTTTAATGACCAACTTCCTAATGTAAGTGTTTGGTTCCCATACATGAACCACCATTCAACTGCAAGGGAATTCATAATTATATAAATACTAATGTGATGAATTTACAATAATGATAGTCAAAAATTTTTCTATTAAAAAATACTACTCACCAGGCACCATGGTTGACCTTGATGCAACCATCGCTCGATCACCGAATTCTCTATTTCCATCTAAAAAAAACATAAGTTATGTATTCAATATTTAATTTGTTAATATCATATTTGTTAGTAAACGTTCAAATAAAATGATGAATGAAATTATTCTTTGATTAGATTGAGTAAAATAAGAGTTTCATATTTACCTCATTTCCAAATTGACCAATCGATTCAACATTTGGGTCTAATTTAGCAAATACATCATGGACTACTTGAATTAAATCTGGATTACTACCAACTCCAAGCCTATATTGAAACCTTGGATTCAAGAAGTATGCTATAATAAAATTATGTAGATTTAGTATTGTGTAAGAGAAAATGAAATAAAATCAAAGTAACAATTGATGAAGATTAAAGTACCTACTGCATGAAGTGGATGTTTTAATGTTTTCTTCCAATGATCTTTGATTATTTTGAAGATCCAATCGCCTATTTGTTGACAAATGAGATTCTCTTTCATCACTTGCATAAGCTCGTACACAAATGACATTGTGGAAACAACTTTTGAATCCATAATTCGAAGCACACATATAGTGGCTCAAAGTATGAAACAACATGTGCCACTCTATCCCAATACTGATGGTCAAACATTAGTTTCTCCATATCTCATCCAATGTTTGTCTGACTGAGCTTGTGTAGTGCTCATTCATCACTCATAAACAATTTCTTCAAATCAACCCCTTTTTTATGATGACTTTCAAGAGCAATATAATTTGTAGCAAACCTTGAAGCTTTCAATCGAACAATGTCTCCAGCACAATACTTTCTCATTTTTGAAAGTAACCAACCATGATTATAAATGAAGTTGGTTATCTTGTGGTCACTGCATATCACATTTCTAATACTAGGTCTTTTCCCGATGTCTTCAAACATTAAGTCGATGCAGTGTGCCACACATGGGGTCCAATATAAGTTAAACTTCTTCATTAACACCTTCCATGTTTTCACGAACATTGACCTATTATTTGTGACAATTTGGACCACATTATCTACCCCGACTTCTTTAATAACATTCTTCAATAACTTGTATATGTATTTGTGGTCTTTGATATTGTTTGATGCATCGGCTAACTTAAGGAACACCGTACTTCCTTTTGAATAGACCATGAAATTAATTATACTTAATCTCGTGGGTCCTGTCCATCCATCTAACATTATGGTCTAGCCATATGTCTTCCATTTCTTTCTTTGCTAGTTCACATAAGCTTCCATATCTTTGTACTCCGTTCCAAATACTTATTCTTTATTTCATATGGAGATGGAGGTTTTATTCCCATTCCTACAAATCATATGTAAGAAATATTTGAAACATGACACAAAAGACTACACCTACTCAAGGTATGAAACAATATAAAATTTGAGAACTTAGAAATTACCTACTTGTTGTGCACCAATAATCATATTCTTGAAGTGGTGAGAGTTTTCTTTATTGGGCGCGACGCTAATAGAATTTTCTTATTAAGTGTCTCATCGTTTCTTTACTTGAACCACCTTTTAATATATTTTTAAAAAAAATTTCTTGTTGCTGAAGACTTGTAGAAGGAGGGTGCAATAGGTAGTGATGGGTTTGAATGTCACGTAATTTGAGATTTCCACATTGTCAGTGCACCACTAGGGCATGACGACTCCCCTGTTTTACACTTGCTTCCCACAACAGTTTCATATTGTTGTCGCTCCCATTCTATTGCCTTCGATGCACGAATCGCTTCTTGATAAGCATCCCGTTCATCCGAGTGCATATCTACACATGTACACTTTTTCATCTTTATCATCATCCTTGTCCATGACATGTGTATGCCTGGCCCCTATAGTGCCATGTAATTGGGCTCGGATTTCTTCAATATGTGTAGTTTTATTTGCTTTTGTTTTTGCTTTACTTTTTTCATGTAACATCTCTCGTATCTCTTTTTTCAATTAGGGTGGCACTGTAGGACACTTTTTGGTGTTTTTATTCAGGTCTCTATGCGTTAAATGATACATGAATTGACTAACGCCTCCGCTCTTCATCAACAGTCCACAAAAAATTACAAATTGTCCCATTTCAATTCCCCTCTATTGGTGAACAATACTTCCAAGTTACATCTCGACAGAACATGCCACTCCCACCACCTCCGCCTCCGCTTCCGCTTCCACCTCCACCTCCACTTCCACTTGCACTAGCCATTGCAAATCTATTAAACATATACTATTTAATTACAATTGAATAAAATTTAAATTAAACAAGTAATTAAAAAAAAACTTATTGCAAATCTAGTAATCATGTCAATCAAACTTATTGCAAATGCACTAATTAATTACGATTGAAAAGAAAAAAATTGAAGAAATTGGGAAGTTACTAGTATTGTTAATTAACTTAATAAATTAACTAAGCTAAATTAATTCTAGGAAAATATACTAATTCATTCAAGAGTTAAAAAAAAATACTAATTAATTCAAATGTACTAATTAATTATGATTGAAAAGAAAAAAAAATTGAAGAAATTGGGTAGCTACTAACATTGTTAATTAACTTAATAAATTAACTAAGCTAAATTAATTCTATGAAAATTTACTAATTCCTTCAAGAGTTAAAAAATGTACTAATTAATTCAAATGTACTAATTAATTATGATTGAAAAGAAAAAAATTTGAAGAAATTGGGAAGCTACTAATATTGTTAATTAACTTAATAAATTAACGAAGCTAAATTAATTCTATAAAAATCTACTAATTCATTCAAGAGTTAAAAAATGTACTAATTAATTATGATTGAAAGAAAATAAATATTGAATAAATTGGGACTAATATTGTTAATTAACTTAATAAATTAACTAAGCTAAATTAATTCTATGAAAATCTACTAATTCATTCAAGAGTAAAAAAGTGTATTAATTAATTGAAATGTATTAATTAATTATGATTGAAAGAAAAAAAAGAAGAAGAAATTGGGAAACTACTAATATTGTTAATTAACTTAATAAATTAACTAAACTAAATTAATTCTATGAAATTCTACTAATTCATTCAAGAGTTAAAAAGTGTATTAATTAATTGAAATGTATTAATTAATTACGATTGAAAAGAAAAAAAATATGAAGAGATTGGGAAACTACTAATATTTTTAATTAACTTAATAAATTAATTAAGCTAAATTAATTCTATGAAAATCTACTAATTCATTCAAGATTTAAAAATGCACTAATTAATTGATATGTACTAATTAATTATAATTGAAAATAGAAAAAAAAATTGAAGAAATTGGGAAGCTATTAATATTGTTAATTAACTTAATAAATTAACTAAGCTAAATTAATTCTATGAAAATCTACTAATTCATTCAAGAGTTAAAAAA
>JAAKHE010000605.1:162854-174968 GCA_011039315.1 Vitis labrusca
AAAAGAAAATAAATAAAATTGAAGATTTAAATAATATACTAATTAATTGAACTTCAATACAAAATAATAAAAATTTAAAACAAACATACCTTTAAAAAAAAATGAGTAATCTTGGGAGCAATGAGATATCAAATATGAAATGTGGATGAAATTGGTGAAAAATAAGCTATTTATAGAAAAAAGAAAATGGGCCAAAAAAGCTATTGGAATCTTATTTTACCGTTGGAAAACAAAATTGGCCGTTGGATCGAAATCTGGGTGAAATCTAACCATTGGATCATCACATAGCCCTTGGGGTTCAATTCTGGCCGTTAGATCATATCCATCTTCAATTTAGACCATTAGATGTACATAAAATTGACCGTTGGAACTCAGACCAAATCTGGACCATCAGATCAATGCGGAGAAACTGAGAGCCGTTGGATGAGCAGCAGGTGCAAGACACCCCTCACAAAATTACACATGCTGCCACTTTTGTCTCCACCTTGCCAAAGCGGCTCCAAGCGTCCATCATCATCATCGCTGCTCACCGGACACATCGTCACTGCTCGCCGGACCCATCACCGTTGCTCGCTAGACCCATCGCCGCTGCTCGCCGAACCCATCCCTACTGCTCGCCAGACCCATCGCCCTGCTTGCCAGACCCATTGCCTCAACTCTCTCTCTCTCTCTCTCTCTGCCATGAAATCAACCCATCTTCAAGCCCTAACACCACCGTCTTCCGCCATTAACGCCTCTGTTTAGCATCGGCGTTTTGATGAATACAGGTACAATTTTTTTTCAAAAAATCAGAGAAAAATCACCGAAATAAATCGAAACAAAACGATCTTTCTCAGAAATTTTCCAACTGGAGGCGATTTTTTGAAAAAATCGCCGAAATTTCTCTTTTTACCGAAATTTCGGAGAAATTTCTCCGATTTTTGGCGAAATTTTTGGATATTTTTGTCGTCGACATTTTGCCCTCCTCTTTCGTTTCGTTGTCGGTCGAAACATGAAATTTCGCCGAAATTTCGCCGAAAAAAACAGAAATTTTCATCATTGCTTCCACCTTGCTTAAATAAAGGATTTATCTTTGGTTGATGTGGATACATATGCTGGAAACCTTGGATTACTTTGTTCCCATGTTCTAGATCTCGTAGGGTGCATGCATCTATCCCTAGGCATCTCTATATCTATCACAACGGAAAATAATGGCTTCAAAACCATTTTAGAATAAAGATCTAGAGATTTGAAACTCATACATGGATTTGGATGTTCCCAGATCAAAATCCATTTGATGAAGATGAAGCTTGAAAAGTCTGAAAGTCTCGTACACCCAAGATCTTTCGCCCGATGACTTTGAACCACGATCTTGGCACTCTAAAGTGTGGGCTTTGAAATGAAGGAAGTTAAGGCTCTCTCTCTCTCTCTCTTTGGAAGTGGAAGACAACTAATTAAAGTCATTAGGAAACCCTATCCTATAATGGAGTATTTATAAGGTTGCTTATTGGGTTTAAGTGGCTTAAGCCTATCAAGGTTTAGGTTACTTAATCTAGCCTAAAATTAATTGATTAATTAATCACATAGGGTTATCTAATTAATCAATTAGCCTAAACTAGAGACTTTGTTCATTATCCTTTGTGCAACTTATGTAATTACCAAAATACCCTTATGCACAAGAATGAACCTAAAGCCAATCCAACCCTCATAAACCGTCATTTATGGTATAGAGCTTAAAGCGATGACCATTGGGATTCATAGGAGTACTGGCTATTGGGATTGAGCCCTTAAAAGTAAGACATAATGTAACAAAGTAAAACTTAACTATCCTCTTACTATCCTTTTGGTGTATTGATATTCATTTGAGCATTTAGCCCATGTTTTTTACATTGTACATGACTTGGGTGCATTAGGAGTTGCAAAAAAGATATAATTCATGGATTTCTTGTAAGTATATAAGTTGTCCACAATCGGTTCATGGATTGGGCAATCCAGTGAGTGCACTAGTGTATGTGCTGCACACTAGATAGGACCTACAATGAATCATGAAGTAATGTTATTAGTTGTCATGATTCACCAAGTTATTATATTGCATGAACTCTTAACCAATGTTTTTAGAATTGAATCGATCATTGAACCAGAAAAGTTATCAATTTACGGTTTACCAATCGGACCAATGGTCGAACCGTGGTTGAACTGATGATGTCATAAATATAAAATTTATATTTTATTAAATTTAAAAAAATTTAAAAATATATCATTAATGTTTTTAATAATATTTTATTTTTTAAATTTGATATACCAAATTAAATTATAAAGATAAGTATGAATATATTAATATATTGAATAAAACATGTAAATATTTAAATATGAAAATATATTTAAAATGAAAAAAAATTAGAATATTTAATTTTTCTATGTATTTTATTATTTTAAAATTTGAAATTTATTATATTAATTAATTATAGTATTTTCATACTTATTATAAAAATAAAATTGAATATAAATAACTAATATTTATATTTGTTTAAATATTTTATATGATAAAATTTTAAAAAGAGAGTTAATATAAAAAATTCCAACATTATATATATTAAAAGAGTCACCCACTATAGTGGCTTCCTACTTTTTTTTTGTGAATGACAAGTCCTTGGTCCGAGCCCCTCTAAGGACTGTGTTTATTTTCATTATTTGAGAGAATCCCACGTCGGAAACTTATGGCTTATAACTATAGTACATATATAGGTAGGTGTAGTCTTAAAGTAAGCAAAACGATGGTAATGGGCCTAGGCAATCAACCCAACTCTAGGCCATGGGAAAGTGGCTAAGCCCAATCTGTTTTGGTCAAAATGCTAGTTGATCAATTATGTGAAAACTGGATGGTTTGACTAGTTCGACAACAGTCCAAATCAAAGGCAGGCCAATTACCTCAACTAATTGGTTGGACTACCCGATCCAGTTCGATTTATACAATAATGCTCTTAACCTTGACAGGATATTGAATTTGTGCCAAAAAAAAAAAAAGACTTTAACTTATAGGTGAGACCTTAAAGTGGTCATGTATCCCTATGGATTGGGTCACTATTGATGGAGGTTGGTGACAACAAGTATTCTCAATAGAGATACCATGATATCTCATGGGATTAAGATAATGTATCCTCTTAGGTGATCCGAAGGACATGTGATCATGAAATCTGTGGCCACACTAATTCTTTTAGTGGAATTTGACATATGCTCCTTGGAGTTAGAGTATGTCAGTTGATCAGATAATAAGTAAGATCTGTAACTTAAGGATTTGAAAGGTAATCTTAATTGGTGATAACATTACCTTGTTATATTACAAACATAAATTCATGGGAAGTCTACATGTAGTGGATAATAGGTCATAGACCCAAACACTTGGTGTCTTGTTGTAATATACATAGGCTATTAAAGTGTAGTTGACTCGTTATAGTGGGATATTGAGTCAATTTTAGAATTTGATTTTGAGGGAACTAGTACTTTTATGGGTCCTAATGTTCCCCGTTGTGAGCTCATATTTCTTGATGGCATAGATTATAAAGGTTTGATCAGTTTTTAGTTTACTTTTGTGCATAAGGGCATTTTGGTAATTACGTAAGGTTGCATAGGGATAAGTGAATGGTATCTCTAGACTAGACTAATTGATTATTTAAGATCTTGTATGGTTTAATTAATCAATTATCAACCTTTTTGGGCTAGATGAAGTGACCCAAGCCCGTGGTGGGCTTAAGTCACTTAAGCCCAATAGGAAGCCTATAAATACCCCTTTAGAGGTTAAGGTTTTCATGTGTTGTTATTTTCTCCCTATAGTCTAAAGAAAGAACCCTAGCCTCCACCCTTGAGATCTCCACTATCTCAATGCCTAGACACAAGGAAGAGTCATTGGGATGAAGATCATGGTGTTTATGAAATCCATTATAACTTTGGAGTTATCTACATCGATTGGAATCGATTTGAGAACATTTAGATCAGAGGTATGTGACTTTATTATCTAGATTTATGATTTTTGTGGTATCAATAATGGTTTTTATAACCATATGTTTGCGTTATGATAGATTTAGATATACCTAGGAATAGATGCATGCACCCTACGAGATCTAGGGGATGGGAACGAAGTGATCCGGGGTTCCTAACAACTGGTATCAAAGCCCTAGGGTAGGTTCTAACATGTTAGATATGTTCTAAGGTGTGCTAACTCTATTTTTCAAGGCTGTTTTATTTATCACATGAACCAAAAAGAAGAATGTATGTCAATATGATGATTATAATTGTGATCAGTTGTTATTTGTTCAATTGAATGAAATGGTTTTAATGATTTAATTGCCTTTTGATTCTCCATAAAGGTATCTAAAGGTAAGATCAACATACCTTTTATTTGGCCCATGGACTATGCAAGTGGGACCATGTGGGGTGATTCTAGGACTTCATATCCAATGTCAAGTGTATAACCATTTTCCTTGAACTATCAATGTCACCAAGTAAAGAACCCCACTGTGAGAGTGGTTGCTCTCACTACAGACATATCTAATCTCGTCCATGTGGAGAGTCCATATCTCCTGATTCTTAGGGCTAACCCACCGTGGGGGTGGTGACGAACCCAAATCAAGATGGGCTCAACAATGGAGGTTGTGGGTTTGCCTAAGACCCTTTCCCACTTAATATTTTGAGATAAAAAGAACATTTTAAAACTATTAGTAATTTCCTTAATAAATAAATTATTTACTTTGAAAATTTCCAAAAATATTTATTTTTTAATAGGAATCCTGGTGTAATAGAAGAATACCAATATGGAAATTTTAAATTTTCCATGAGAGTAATTTTCAAAAAGAATTTTGATAAAATATCTACTCTCAAAATTTTAAAATAGATTTTCATAAAATTCTCCTTTTATACACAATTCCAATTAATAAATATTTTATTTAGGAACTGTTTCAAATAAATTTATTTCCATCAAATTACTAAACCTTTTGGTAATAATCTTTTAATGATAAATTATCTCTAATGAAAATTTTCAAAATATTTATTTTCCAAATTGGAACTCTTGTGTAATAAGGAAATTACCAATTTATGAGATTTTGAATCATCTTGAGAGCACCATATCCAAGAAAGGAACTTTTGCTTCCCATATTAAAAAAATTCTCATAAGATTTACTTTCCTTATTACTTACACTTTTCCAACTTAATAAATATTTTCATGGAAATTCCATAATAATTTATTCCATTAAATACTACCAAAAATTGAACTTTTTAGTAATTCCTTAATAGATAAAATATTCTCTATGAAAAACTCCCAAAAATGTTTATTTCCAAAAAAGAATTAAACAATCTATTTTGGAAAATATTTTCAAAATATTTTGTATCTCTATTAAATTACTAAAAATTTCCAAAGTTATTTTGTCTGCTTATCATAAATTTTCTATCATGAGAGTTTTCAAATCCATTATTTATCTTTTAAATCGGGACTCTTATGCTAAAAGAATTGTTCTCTTATTCCTTATAATTGAACTATCTAAACAAAATGGTTTCTTTCTCTTTGGGGGAAGAGCCCGGAGAATCAACAATAGGTATAGTTTTCCTTCCTCACCAAGAAAGAACGGGAAATTCTCCTAAAGTTTAATAAACATATTGTTATAAAGAAATAAAAATTTTCTTAGCAACAACCAGTTTAAAAAAATAATCTTGGAAAATATATTCTCATGAAAATTTACTTAGAATAAAAAAAAATAATAATAAAAAAAAAAAATCTTTGGGTTCTAATACTTATTTTGGTAACCATTCTTAATTATAAATTATTTATCATGAATTTTCAAAATTAATTTATTTTCTTTCAATCGGAATCCTATACAAAATAGGAAAAATACTATTTTATAAAGATTTGGAAAAACAAGAGTTTTTCCTTAAAAGAAATATTTTATTCTTAGAGATCTCAAAGATTTGAGAAGATTTTAAATAAAATTAAAATCTCTAAGAATTAATTGAAAAAATGTAAGAAAGCTCTTAATCATTTTTCCAACTTATCTTTTCTTTAAAAAAAAATAAAAATTCCTAACCATACACATTCCAATTTAAATAAGTTTTTCAATTTAAAAAAAAAAACATGAAAATTTATTTCCAATTAAGAATACCAAAATATCTCAAGGTCACATATACAATTAATCAAGAGCATGTAATAAAAACAAGGGAATAATTAAATAAAAAAAATTTCATGGTCTTTAGGGATCCTATTGCATATTCGATAATCAAAGTTTGGATAAAATCTAAACTATCAAAAATAGCTATACAATAAAATATAGGGTTAGTGAAAATAGAAAACCCAAAAGGCCTGATTGCCAACAAAATGAGCCCAAAAGGAGAAGCCCAAACAACTAAAAAGAATTGGATCCATATGTAATCCAGTAACAACATGCTCCTTATGCAACATTACTTCGATTAGTCATATCTCAATTGTTTCAACTCCGAATTATGACCTGTTTAAAGCATTGGATTTCTGACTTCCTAAAATTCAAAACTATAGGTTACTTGCCTTAGGAAACTTACTATAAGTAGCTGCGATTTTGTCTCAAAATTGACGTCACTATGCTACCATGCACTTTGTACAACCTTATTTCAATCAATCATATCTCTCTCATTTCAACTCCGAATTTCAATATGTTTAAACCATTGGATTTGTAACTTCCTAAGCTTTAAATCTATATGTGGCTTGTCCCAAGAAACTACTAGGAAGTAGTCCCAAGTTTGAGTTCAAGTCAACGTCACTATGTTGCCATGGATCTCAAACCAAAAACTTCCAAGATTGCTTCTTCTTTCTTTAACCACCATAGAATCTTCAAATAGAATCTCAAAAAGAACTTTCAAGATTCCTTCTTTTCTCTTGGGTCACCATAAATGGATACAAAGAACTGAATTTTTTACAACAATAAAAATTTCAATACTCCTTTAATGGAGCTTACAACCCATCTATTGAAAGCAAAGATTTTTTACAATCAAATAAAAATCATATACCTCTTATGGGTTGTACAACCCAATCTAGAGAACAATAATCAAAGATCATATCACAATTATAATCAATCAATCCAAATATATTGATATATTTAATTGAATGAATAAAAATATTTCATTCATTCATCTCTTAGGGTCATGGGATGAATAAAACAATCCTAAAAAATACAATTAACACACCTTAAAACAGATCTAATATGCTAGAACCTACCTTAGGGTTTTGATACCAATTGTTGGGAACCTCGGATTACTGTGTTCCCATGCCTTAGATTGCGTAGGGTGAATACAATTATCCTTAGGGCTCTCTAGATCTATTGCAACGAATAAACAAATATTAAAAAACAATAAGGATACCATAGAAAACATAAATCTAAGGAATAAAGTCACATATCTTTGATTTGAATATTCCCGAATTGATTACAAGCGATGTAGATAACTCTAAAGTCGTAATAGATCTCATAAACACCATGACCTTCCGTCCGGTGACTCTTCCTTGTGTCTAAGCACTGAGATGGTGGAGATCTCAAGGATGTAGGCTAGGATTCTCTCTATAAACTAAAGAGGAGGATGGCAAGACCTGGAAACTCTAACCCTTAAAGGGGTATTTATAGGCTTCCTACTAGGCTTAAGTGACTTAAACCCACAATGGGCTTGGGTTACTTAATTTAGTGCAAAAAGGTTGTTGATTGATTAATTAACCATACAAGGCCTAATTAATCAATTAGTTTGGTCCAAAGATACCACTCACTTATCCCTATTCAATCTTGCATAATTACCAAAACACCCTTATGCACAAAAGTGAACTAAAAACTCATCCAATTGTCATAAGTTATGCTAACAAGGAATATAAGCTCAGAGCAGGGACTGTTGGGACCCATATGAGCACTAGCTCCCTCATAATCAAATTTTAAAATTGACTCAAACATCTCACTACAAAGAGTCAATTGCACTCTAATACCCTATGTATGTTATAATGGGACACCAAGTGCTCAAGTTCGTGACCTACACTACATACAGATACCCCATGAACTGGTGTCCATAATCTAATAAGGTAGTACTATCACCTATCAAGATTACCTCTCAAATCCTTCAGTTACAAATCCCACTTATAATGTGATCAAATGACATATTCTAATTCCATTGAGCATATGTCAAATTCTAGTAAAGGAATTACTGTGGCCTTAGATTTCATGATCACATGTCCTTTGGATCACCTAATGGGACACACTGTCTCAATCCCATTAGATATCATGGTGCCTTTATTGAGAATACCTATTATCACTAGCCTCCATCAACAGTAACCCAATCCATAGGGATATATGACCACTTTAGGGTCACCCATATTCAAAGCCTCTTGTTGATTTTGGTACAGACTCAATATCCTCTCAAGGTTGAAAGTCCATGTAGTATAGTAGTTTAGTGAATCATGACAATTGATAGCCTTGCGTCATGATTCACTGTAGGTCCTATCCAATGTGTATCACATACACTAATACACTCACCATGAGAAACCCATCTCGACAACCAAGACAAGTCTTCCTCCAATTAGGAGGTGGTGCACTACAGTTTCTACTAGATTGTACAAATTCATGAACCAACTGTGGACAACTTATCTATTTACAAGGAACCCATGACTTGTATCTTCTATGCAACTCCTAATGCATCCAAGTTATGTACAATATAAGAGATGTGAGTTGAATGCTCAATTCAATATCAATATACCAAGCAAGGGGATAGTTAAGTGTAACTTTGTTGCATCATATCTTTATTTTTTAGGCTCAATCCCAATAGGAGGCACAATTTTTTTTAGGATATTAGATTTTAGGTTCATAAGTGTGCATAAGGGCATTTTGGTAAAAATGCATAGTTGCATTAGATTTTATGAATTAGCCTTCTATCATGGACTAATTAATTGAAGCCTAAAAAGGCTAATTAATTCATGTGGGCTAGATTAGGTGACCCAAGCCTAATTGGGCTCCAGTCATGTAAGCCCACTAAGAGCCCTATATATACTCCTTAGGGTTAGGGTTTTCTATACTTTTTTTTACTATCTTCTTCTAGAGAGCCTCCAGAGGGTGAACCCTAGTTTTCCTCTAAGACAGAAAAGTCTGTTGTTTTCTCATGTCTAAAGCCTTATGAGGAGAGATTGGGTGGAAGGCCAGTGGGTAGATGATAATCCTCAACATTTTTGGACTTGTTCTACACCACATGGATTTGATTTAGGAACATCCAATTCTAGGTATAGTTTTGTTTTCTCTAGATTATTATTCTATATGGTTTTTATTGTTATCGTTTTCGCTAGAATAGTTTCTAGAGAAGCCTAAGATAAATTACATGCTCTTTATTTGATCTAAGGTAAAGAAATGGAAAAATCCAAAGTTCCCATCATTTTGAATCCTATGTCATAAATGGAATTACAAATATGAGAATCACTCAAAATTTTCATAGCATAAAAGCCTAAACTTTTATTTTCATACAGAAAACTAAAAAACTAAATAAATAAAAAAAAACCTTTTAATAGAAAACTCTCTTCTATTATTAAAATAAAATAAAATAAAAGATATATTATTGTTATTATTATTATTATTATTCATAGTAGTTTCTGAGTAGTTAAAAAACTCAAACATTCTGGTCGCTCCATGGTTAAGAATATTGGGGTGAAGTTGGATCTAGTAAGCCCACTTGGTACCCAAATCCATTTCCAACA
Source organism: Vitis labrusca (assembly GCA_011039315.1). Classification (NCBI taxonomy): domain Eukaryota; kingdom Viridiplantae; phylum Streptophyta; class Magnoliopsida; order Vitales; family Vitaceae; genus Vitis; species Vitis labrusca. The sequence goes on from JAAKHE010000605.1 coordinate 172,561, forward strand.
ATTCCACCAAAGAAGGTATCTCTTTGCATCACAATTGCATCCTTTCTCTGTCGTAAGAATCTCTTTGCAATGTTTTTAATTATTTATTTGTTTTTATTTTCATTTTATTCTTATAAATAACATAAAACAAACTATTTGTTCTCTAAAAATTATTTTTTATTCACTTTTAAAAACAACTTCAAAACAACAACCAAACAAGTATATAAACTTTAAAGAATTTTTTTTTTTAAAAGTAAAAAGTAAATAATAGATTAGACTTATTCAACTGATTTTATTGAACAGCAATGCTGAATATCAATTTTCTTGTATGCTTATTAATAGTATTAATAAATATAAGATTTGAATAATAATTGAAGATCTAATATTATTGCTGCGGTTGATAAAGACTAACATTCCATTTATAAATCATGAAAGCTGGTAAAATAGTCCAACTGGAGTTGAAAATTCTCCCCTCAGCAATACATTCAATATTTTGAAGCCAATTTCAAATGGGATTTCTCTCTCTCTCTCTCTCTCTCCCGTCAGCAATACATTAATATTTTGAAGCCAATTTCAAATGGGATTTCTCATCTCTCTCCCTCTCTCTCTCTCTCTCTCTCTCTCTCTCTCTCTCCATTTTCTAATTAACCAATTCACTTTCACTTAAATAGCTAAATTGAGATTGTCTTATCAATTATCAATCATCAATCATAGCTTAATAATTCTATCCATCATAATCATGCCAAGAGAGACTAGATGCATGAATATAAATCTCAGCCTCCTTTTCTCTCCCACAATCTAATCATATGACTCTTAGCTTGACAATTTCATCCATTACCGACATCTTAAAACATTATCATATGCCAAACCCACAAAATAAATCCCATATCTGACTTATATATCTCTACCAATAACTCCATTACATAATTTCAAACCTCCTTTGTTGGCTTCCAAAGTTGAATTAAGTAAATACCAACAGGCAATAATGATGATTCAGATTGGGAATGAAGAAAATTTTCAAAGTGATATTAGATTTCATCATAACAAGAGAATTTTCTAAGAGAAGTAAATAGCAGGTTTGGAATTGCTGAAATAGATTAAGCTGTGGTCAATTTCTTAATCATATGGGGAGTGTTGCTTCATTAGCTTATTCTAAGAAAAAATCTCATTAAAAAATGGTAGTAAGTTTATGATCAGAGATACCTGAAATCATGTTGTTTATTCTACTTCAACACTAAATTTATTTGAATACCATTTTTGTGGATAAGTAAAGGTTTTTCCGTTTAGTTGACGACGGTGATTCTTCACTCTCCATGGCCCATGTTCAGCAGCTCTCTCATTCCACCCACTCAATGTCTTAGGTCATTTTTGCCGTAGCCCAGCATCTTACTTTATTAATGTCCTTAAAATTAATATATTTCTTTGAAATTTTGGTGATCATATTTGAAGAGACATGTTACCGAGCTAAGCCCATTTCAGAGTAAATTTGAGAAGATAAGAAGGTCTCCTAATTTAATTGTTTAATAAAGTTTTAAAAGTCTTCTTTAACAATCTATAAAATTATTTGAACTGATTTTTGAAGTAGTATTTGGTAGAAGTTTTTATTATTTAATATATTTTCCAAAAAAATTATTTTTTTAATTTATATAAAAATATTAAATATCCATTTGAAAGTTGTTTCTTTATAAAAATTAGGTGCTTTTGACACACTTTTAAAAATCCAAATAATCATTTAAACTTCTTACTCTAGAATTTGATAAATATTTTTTTAAAATTATTCTTTGTTATATAATATATCACTAAAAATACTATCAAAATACCTTTTATATGTATTTAAATATTCACTCATTTTTACAAAAGTGTTTTGAGATAAAAGCACTACGAATTGAAAGTGATTTTATTAGTTCAAGTCTAGCAATTCCGCAAATCCCTCAAACATAGTTTGCCTAAGGGACCTCAATTGACCAAGTTGAACATCTACTTGGGATGACCCTTTCTTGATGGCCCCTTGACTTGAAGCCATATTCCTTAAGGGCATCTACATAAGGGATCTTGATCGATGAGACAACCCTCTCTTGATGGCCTCTATAAGTCATTTCCCTCAAGGGCATCTACAAAAGAAACCTTAATTGAATAAGTCAAACATCTCCCTAGGACTCTCTTGATGGTCCCTTAAGCCCATATCCCCTTAAGGACAACTGCTTAAGGGGCCCTAGTCAACTAGGTCACATATCCCCTCAAGATGACTCTCTCTTAATGACCCCTTAAGGCAATTTCTCTTATGGGTATTTGCCTAAGAGACCTCTATTGACCAAGTCAAGCATTTCCATAAGAAAACCGTCTATTGATGACCCCCTTATAGACAAATCCCTCAAGGGCATTTGCCTAAGGAACCTTATTTGTCTAAGTTGAGCACCTTCCTAAAATGA
>JAAKHE010000605.1:198309-233058 GCA_011039315.1 Vitis labrusca
GATCTTTTATCCATTTGGTCATTTGATGAATTTTCGAGTTTATACCTGAGATTCTTAAACATTTAAACCAATTAGTCACTTAACCATGGTTTGTTATCATCAAAACCCGATTAGGAGAACCCTTGGGCTAACAATTACCTTGTTAGATTATGAACACCAGTTCATGGAGATTCTGCTTGTAGTGGATAGTAAGTCATGGACCCAAACTTCATCTCGTTGTTAATTTACATAAGGTATTGGAGTGCAGTTGATTTTCTTTAGTGGAATGTTGAATTAACTTCAAAGTTGATTCTAAGAAAGCCAATACTCCTATGAGTCCCAATGGTCCCTGCTCTAAGTTCATATACCATGATGACACAATTTATGATGGTTGGACCGGTTCTAGGTTCACTCTTGTGCATAAATGCATTTTCGTAATTATGCAAAGTTACTCAAGGGATTGTGAACAAGTTCTTTGAAATAAGATAATTGATTAAATAAATAGTCTTATGTGACTAATTAATCAATTAGGACCAATTAAGACCCACTTTCAGCTAGATTAAGTGACCCAAGCCTTGGTGGGCTTAAGTCACTAAAGCCCAATAGAGGAACCTTATAAATACCCCCTTAAGGGTTAGGGTTTGCATCACTTTTTGAGAGATATTTGTCTTGCACCTTCAGAAAGAGAAAAAGAGTGAGCCTAGGAATCCTCCCTTCCAAAGCCCACACTTTAAAGTGTCTATATTATGGTTTAAGTCATCGGACGAAAGATCTTGGGTGTACGAGACCTCTAGACTGCCCAGCTTTCATCATCAACAAGTGGAATTAATTTGGGATCATCCAAATCAAAGGAAATTTTTCTAATGTTTTTATTCTTGATCCTAGAATGTTAAAAATATGTTTTTTTTTTTGCTTCCGTTGCATAAAATTTAGAAGCCTAGGGTAGTTTTACATGCACCTATACGATCAAAGGTAAGAGAATAGAGAGATTCATGGTTTCCAGCAGATGGAGAGCAAGAAAGAAAGAACATTCAAAGTATGTAGATTAAAATAATCAAATAAAAAAAATATGAAAGGAAGCATATCTTAATGATGCCCAAAGTAAGGGCAACACGCTTACATAAGGAAAGGAGGGTTAGTTCACAAGCAAGATAAGAGGTTTGGTATCAAAACAAAGGCCTCCCAATATATATAAAAATAAAATTAATAAAGCAAATATGGTTAATCTAAGAGCAAACTAAGCTATAATATACACTAATCATGCGTATGGAATCAAAATAGGACTATAAGTATGCAATTACAAAACAAATCCAAATAACATAACAAAAAGAAGATCATGCTATAGGGAAACACTCATACAATATGTACAACATGTATATAATACAAATCAAGGGTCTAAGAAGGTCAAAAGTATACAAAATGGGGAATTAGCAAGTTTATTCACATGATACAAAAACAAGATAGAACTAAAGTCCTTACAAAATAAATTCAAATAAAATAGTTAGAGATGAGATAAAATTAAAAAATATTAAAAAAAATAAATAAATTGTACAACATATTCAAAGTGTCTAGAGTACAATCCAAAAGCCCAAAGTGCCGAAACAAGCACAAACTATCCTAAATTTGAACATACATATCATTGCTCAATAACATGACAAAACAACAATTAGTCATGCAAAGATTAAATTATTTGACAAGCATAGAGGTAAGATAAAATTACCCAAAAAATAAAAAATAAAATTCTACAACATATTTAAAGTGTCTGGAACACATGAAAATTTTGTAAGGGGCCTAAACATGCACCCATTATCCTAGATTTCAAAGAACATCTCACAACTCCATATTCAGGCTAACACAGCAACACACAAAAAGATGGAATTAATTCTCAATCTTGGAAAATGATTTTTGAATGAAACCAAAGATGAAAACCTTATTTAAGAAGTCTATAATACAATAAAAATAAAAACCCATAAGCTATGATTGATTTGAAAAAATATTTTAGGGATAAAAAACAAGGCAGAATCTGGACACTTAAAAAAAACCAATTTGTTCATCAAGCTTGGAGAAGGCTTTTTCAACAAAATAAAAATTCTTTGATACATTAAGTCCAAAACATCATCTAAGCCTAAAAAAATTTAGAAAAACATTTCAAGGGTAAAAAACAAGTCAACGAGTGAGTGAATTATGACAATCAAAGAATGTGGGCTTTGCTATTGCCCAAATTAATTTCCATGGACTAATCTGCATTCTCAACCCTTTAATGATCATGAAAGGAAGCTTATGAAGGTTGGATATAATCTCATTAAATTAAGATTTGTGAAATTTATCCATGTTTCTAAAATCAAGAAAATCTAAAAATCATAGCTTTGAAAAGTGAGTGATGTAGGCTAAAGGTAAGAGCCATTGACCAATCCACATGACACTCAATCCTTCTCAACTCTCAAATGAGTATGAAATTGAGTTTAAAATAGGCATAGAGGGCCAAATTAGCACTTGAGTTTAGAAAAAAAAAGTTTTTAATATACAAAGAAACACCTATAAACAAGGATGTTCCTATGTGAAATCATGCAATATGTATCAATAATATGATAATCATTAATGACCACAAAATGACCATGATCTCAAACCCCAAATGACCATAAAGAGAGGTTCAAAAGGGCTAAGTATGGTTCTCTAAAAATCAGTTTGAAAAAAACTTTTCAAAAACCACAATAATCATGAGAGAAACCATCAATTCTATCAAACATAAAGATAAGATCAAGGCCTATGATGAGAGACTTGATCCTTGGCCACAAAAAAAAGGTTATTAAATGTACTTGAAATCTCAACCAAAGAGGATTTGAAAATAGATTTTGCAATCGTATTTGAAAAATCAAAAATCAAAAATCAAAAGGGCTAAAAGAGACCTCAAAAGGGATTTTCTATAGAAAATCACTTTGACAAATAAATAAATACTTGTGGCTCTCAAAATTTATTCCAAAATCAATCAAAAAGGCTTTCAAAAATCCATAAAGTGTAACAAAAAAATTGAAATCCTCAAAAGAGAAAAAAAGATATCAAGGATTTAGTATCCATATAAGCCTCATTTTATGATTTGATCAATGGGCCTCAAAAAGGGTAAAATTTTCCAAAATAGAATAAAAACCAAATGAAAAGAAGCTTCAAATGATTGAGCAAGAATAAAACTAATAGAATAATCATCATATCAAATAGTCAACATGAATCAAATGAAGAAAAGAGGAAGAAATTTCATATATGAAGAATAGAATAACCAACAATAAAATGTGTGGCCTCTAATGTCCACACCTAACAAATATATATCCTCAAAGAATCAAAAGAGAAGAAGAAGAGAATATAAATGAAAATAAATCATACTTACAAAGTTTCTCCTCACAAGTGACAAAACTTGTTCTTCAAGTAAGCTTCCAAGCAAGAATCTTTCTAAGAATGCTCTTCTTTCTCCTCTCTTGATTTTGGTAGAGTATCTCATCTCCAAAACACTAAGAAAAATCCTTCCACATCGAGCTCCTAAGGCCCCTTTTTATAATGGTAGAGATTTTAACACTTTTCCTCATCTCATATAAAGCTCAAAGACATCTACAATCCTCTTAAACTAAACCCAAACCCAAAGGGACATTAACCTAGGGTTAAAGGTCACAAAACCCTCTTAAACCAGCCCTAAAACCCTAAAAAAAAATGGAAGGGGGAGAGGGGGACGAGCTTCAAAATGGGGCAAAATGGAAAAAACTCAACTCAATCGATTAAACTTTAAGAGTCTATCGATCGACCTTTAAAAGTCTATTGGTTGAACTTTAAAAGTCTACTGGTAGCACTTTAAAAGCCTACCAACAACACACACTACAAAAAGGTTTCAATCGCCAAAATGTACCAAAAGAAGCTCCAACCATGCCAAAACTTTAGGGAAATCTAAGATGCCACAAAAGTCACACAATGGATCCAAAAACCCCTCCATAAGGTTTTCAAAAGTGGCTCAAAAATCAATGCCAAAGTTGAATAATAAGCAGACCACCAAGGAGTGTGAAGAACAAAAAAGCCAAAGATGATCCTATGTGCATACTTTGCAAGGGAATGAAGCAAGGGACACCAAATATGATCAAAATCGTGTGCTACGAAGACAAAATAGAGAGTCAACACATATATTCCTTATGAATTGGATTACTATTGATCAAGGCATGTGGCAACATATATTCTTAAGATAAACACCATGATATCTCATATGTTTGAGACAATGTGTCCCCTTAGGTAATTTTAAGGACATGTGATCATGAAAACTATAACCACAGTAATTCCTTAAATGGAATTTGACATATGCCCTTGGAGAGCTAGAGCATATTAATTAATCACATAATAATATGATTTAAGACTAAAGGATTATGTAGGTAATCTTGAAAAGTTAATAGTATTCATCTCGTTATATTACAAACACCAGCTCATAGAGAGCTTGCATGTAGTCAACTTTGGAATGTAGTTAACTCTCTGTAGTAGAATGTTGAGTCAACTTTAAAATTAGACTATAAGAGAGTTAGTACTTTCGTATAAGTCCTAATGGTCCCCACTCGAGCTCATATTCCTTGGTGCCACATTATTTGAGAGATAGTTTGGTTATTTATTCACGTGTGCATAATGATGTTTTAGTAAATACGTAAGATTACATAAGAGTTTATGAATAATTTTTTTGAATTAGGCTAATTAATTAATTGGAACCTATTAGAGCTAATTATTTAATTATGACTTAGTAGACTAGATTAAGCGACCCAAACCTGATAAGCTCAAGTCACTTAAGCCCATAAGGCCTATATAAACTCTCTACAAGGTTTAGGGCTTGCAAGCTTTTGTCATTCAGTTTTCTAGAGAAAGGACCCCTAATCTCCATCCCCACGAAGAGGAGGATTCCATTATTCTCACGTACCAGGATCTAGGGAAGAGAGTCATCAAGGGGAAGATTGGGAGGCATTTGAGATCTACACTAACTCTTCACCATTTAGAATTGATTTGGAAACATCCATATCAAAAGTAAAGTTTTTTAAGGACCTAGATTTAAGGTTCAAATTTTTTCATGCTTCCATTGTATAAATCTAGAGATCCCCTAGGACAATCTTGCATGCACTCCAATGATCCAAGATTTGGAATGTAGTAATCCAAAAATTCCAACAAATCTGTGTATTTAATTCTTCATAGCTAGTGAATTGTAACTTTATAATTTCTATTGTGTATGTGTGCTATTAAATTTCTTGATATATTAATTAAAATGTCTAATTGATTAAATAATTCTTTAAAAAAGAAAAAAATAGAACACCTAGTCTAATAGAATCAAAGACTACCTTTGGGCTGATTGTTAGGTTTGGAGGCAACTTGTGATAGAGCAATAATTCATTGAGAAGTTTCTCGGGATCTTCCTCAAGCATTGCATACTAGTTGAGTTGCTTAAAGAGCTTGTCCATGGTTTGGGACTTTTAGAAAAGTGGTTTCAGGTACTATGGTTTCCTTGAAAACTTGCATCAAATAGTGGAATCAATCTCAGGTACCATTGGGCATGTTTGAATTTGGGGATGGCAAAGTGTGTGTTATGGTGCTTCACGCTGCAAGATGTACCAAGGGAGTGGACGCCATGTTGTCTAAAATCCTCATGGCAGAACCAAACTCAGCCAGAGTCCTGAACATAGGATCTTAGTAGAAGGGGTGCATAAGTCGAAGTTAATGTTCTCCAATAGCCCAACCGCATGTGCTAGATATCTGAGACTGCTCATGCTGAGGCCTGGATCAGGGACATGGGACATAAGTAGGCCAAGCTTGCTAGATATCTCAGACTGCTTATACGGTGGCCTGGATCAGGGACATGGGACATATGGAGGCCAAGCTTGGGGTGGGGGAGGACACAAACAGCTACGCATAATATGTTGGGGTTCACACAACTGATTCTGTACAAGGGTGTACTAGAATGTAGGATTAGCAATTGTGGCACCAACTTGTTCATTTTGTCGTCCAAGTTGCTATGTGGCCTTAAGGAGCATGTTCAGACCATTGTGCCTCCATTTGAGCTTTGGGCTTCAGGGGTACTAAATTATGACAACACAAATGGCTTAAATGTCCACTTGTTGGTGCAACGTATAGCTTGGTATACTAGAATGAAGGTGACCAAAGTTGCCCTTAGTGTGCGTCTCCAATGGTTAATTCAGTGAAGCAAAGAGAGAAGCCAGGTTCACACCCCACCCTTGGATGTACACGTGTGACGTCAATAGAGGATGAAAGGTCACGCCAAAGGCATTGGTAAACAAGAGTTTGGAGTGTACTCTCATTTTTCACTCGAATGCAAATGATTCAGCCGTGCTGCTTATGACCACTGGCTTACAAGCAAGGTTTACTAACTTTAGCCTCTTGTCGGGTCTCGGCTTGAATTTTAATGAGGCGGTCCGCTCTGGTTCTTCATGCTGCGAGCTGCTTGATAGGAACTCCTGTGGAGACCAGCTTTGGAGAACACAGCAGACACCTTCAACTCACGTCAAATATAGTTCATTACAATGCTCTTGAATCTGTTACCAGGCTTATTTTGTAAATATTAGCACAAACAAAAGTGGCAACAGAAACCCAGCAAAGTTTAAGCCCCAAACGTTAGTAACAAGCTTTCCCCAGAAGAAGAAAAGAGGAATAAGGAAAAGAAGAAAAATAAAAATAAAAATAACTACTTGCATGGTCAAAGCTACAAAATTTACAAAGCCTGAAGCCATCAAACCAGGCTTTGTTTACATTTACATGGAAGCCCTCTTCTCAAGCTTTTAGCCTCTCACATAAATCTTCCTATTTCACTGATAAGAATTCTGATTTTCTTTTACCAGTAAGTATATTCAAGAATCAAGGGCATTTTTCCCAGAATATGTCAAACTATCGGTTGAAAGATGACTTGGAATCCTACACCTGTCAAGCAAAATCCATCATGTGGTTCAATCAGAGATAACTGGCGTTCTCTTTTCTAGCAAAGATTCCAGGAAGGCCGAACACAATTTTGTGATGGGTGGAAGATTATGCGATGATCCACAAAATATGGTCTCCCAGGGCTTTTCAGATGGCAAAAGTGGTGCCAATTCAGTCTGATTTCTCTTCGCATCAAACTCTGGCAATGCCCCATAGATTGATGCATACCCAAATTTCCCTGCTAAAAGGAAAGGAAAACAATCATACAATAAAGATTAGAGAATACATGAAATGTTGGTTCTAGCTTTCAAATAGTAAAAAATGTAACTCAAAATAAACTAGGGATGCAGCTTAGACGCATTGGCCTAACTCAACCCAACGTTTAAGGAAGTTTGGGTAATCATTTTTAATCCTTAGATTGAGTTTTGATTAAATTTTTTCAACTCAAACTTAATTTGGGTTGTGAACTCGAAGCAAGATTTGATCAACCCGAGACTTACCTAAACCTGATTTGATATTTTTATGATATTTATAATATATATTATCCTATATAATAATATTCATTTTCTTTTTAGTTTTTTAAGAAAAAGTACCAAACTATAATTATAGTGTATTTTTTCTATTTTTTTTAGAAAGATATATAAATTTATTTTTTGTTTTTTGTTACTATCTTAAAATTCTGCTCCATATTTCTATTTACTATTTAAATTTTAGTATAAATATATAGAAAAAAGTTTTTAAAAAACATTATGAATAAATTTTAAATCATATAACCCATTCAACCCGACTAACCCAAGCTTAGAAAATGAGGTTGGGTCGGACTTGGGTTGAATACCTCGAGTTAGAGATCAGGTTGAATTAGGCTCAGGTTGCTTATTTCTTCATCGGATTGGGCTATCAGATTAGAGAACAATCTGCCTAAGTTACAGTCCTAGAATAAACACATTCCTCTGTCATATGCATACTTGCATTTTCTGGTTACCACTCTTAACAAAATGAATCCACATTAATATAATACAAGGAGATTGACTTCTACATTTTCTTTACCATTTCAATCTCTAGGATTCTATTGGATTACAATTACCCATACCTTCAGTTTTCATTAACTATTTCATCTCAGTTTATGGTTTAATCCAACAAGGGCAATGGAGCAACAAAATAATGCAGTTAAGAAGGCCTGATTTTGAGAAATAATAATTAAAAAAAAAAGTAATACAAGAACGAAAACTTTACCAGTTTCATCCTCAATACCAACAGGTTTCTCTTGAACCACCATGCTGGGCTCATGTGCTTCTAGGTTGTATGGGTTAAAGAGAACGTACTCATGGTTGCCATTTATATATGCCAGCAGTGCTGGAGGCAGTTTTCCATCCGAAACATTCCCTTTGAAGGAAGCTGAATTTACATGAATAAAGGCTAGTCCCCCTCCCTTGGCCTATTATATCACAAGCATAAAGACAGCCTTAATGTATTAATATCAACTTATTCAAATTTTCTACTGTTCAAAATGCAAGGAAACATGCAGAAGCTTAATGCTGCAACTGCCTGTATGGTAGGCCACCAAGATGATAATCAAAGGGCATTCACTAAATAGGAGATGAAGTCCATGCATACAACAAACACAATTATAGCATTTACTACAGGTTTCTGTGGAATGGGAGAAAGACACCAAACAAGGTTTGGAAGATTGGCTACACATAATAAAAGAATTAAAAAGGGCAAGGAACTCAAAGTGAGATGAACCCGAAAATGCACCTAAACAGAAAAGACAATAGAATTTCTCTCATGAAATAAGTCAAGACATTCCCAAATATTGTGTAACAAAGTTATAGTCTGAGAATCCCCTTTTGTTCAACTCCATAGACCACAAATATACATATAGTAAGATTTTTTATTAAGTTGAGGACCTGAAACCATATGGTGGTGCATTTTGAGGGCTAGAAACAAGGAAATAGCATACAGAAAACCTAATTTTTGCAGATGAGAAGTGTTGAAAAAACCAAGGCCCAACCACAAAAGTAGCTCACACTTCATGAAGGGCCTCAAGCTTGGCTTTGGGCCACATAGATAGGCTCACCCACAACTTTAAGGAGTCCGGGCCAGACTGGTTTTTGGGCCTCCGGCAATCCTGCTGTAATCGAGTTCCTTAAGGATTTAATATAACAAAATAATATCCGCCACTGCAAGGCCACAAGCTTTATCAATCACCAAACCTAGAATCCATATCTTCAATTAGTCCTGCACCTCTAAGTACCTAGCAAAAGGATATTTATTCTCCTAACCCAGACCAGAAATAGTTCACCAACTTTAGTGCTTGACATTACTTCTGTACAAATCCCTAAGACAAACATTTCACACATCAATAGAACTACCATGCACCTGAGTAACACCAAGGTTTTAAAAAATGATGCACACTTAAAGGCTACAAAATGAAATGTTTCCTTATCGAAGTAGGATAAAAAACAAACAAATAAATAATTAAGCAGTTCCCAAGTAAATGACCTTGGACTCAAAAGAATACCTTCTTTACAAACCAGGTAGTGACAGGAATAGGTTCTCCCACATTGAATAATAAAATCGCCCCATCTCTTCCATCTATCTTAGTTTCAGTCAACTCAGTGTGCTTGGATGATCGAGGAAGCAGGGTGAGAACAGCAAAATAAGAACCATCCATCACACAGGCTACAGCTGCCCAAAATATAAAACAAATGTTTCAGATGCCTGAAAGAAAGTTGAACTTTAAGGAAGCTAATGGCTCTGATATAAACATTCATAAGAGGAAACTGCAACTTAATCAGCCAACAATAGGGTAGGCTGCTTAATGATTTTAATACATCAACTCTGGTAATATGAGAGTTCAATAACCAGAACTTGTCAAAATCAAAATCCTCATTTAAATGTTAAAATATTGTCATAGAGAGACAATGATCAGGCTTCTTGCAAAGAGACACTCATGAAACCATTTGACATGCATTTCTTGCAGAGGGATACATTATCATCACTTGTCATTATCATTAACATTACTTCTTCCTCTACTTATTGCAGAGAGACACCTTATTTCCATTTTTAAAGATAAGAATAGGACATCCAAACAAAAATTTTATTCTTTTAATTATATCTCGGCTTCACTGTTAAACTTTAGAAGCTTTACATTACAGTATAGGACTCCTTCAAACTATCGTATAATTAAAACAACTCTAATGCCAACAAACTTTTTCTGAATGGGCACATAAAAAAATTAATAAGCAAAGTATCCACCAAAAAAGGGGTGGAAACAGTACACGAAGCATACAAGAAATGCCGAGGCCAACAAATGAGAAGGAAAACCCTAAGCTGCCGTTTGCATAGACTTCATGTTTTCTATTGTTTAAAAAAACAAGAGAATGATAATAACTCCTATATAAAATGCAAGAACTATTTGAGACTTACCTCAAAAAGATAATGATTTCTAAAAACTCTTTAAAAAATATGAGAAATTAAAAAAAAAAATTATTACCTAAAATTTTAAAAGTAATTTTTAAGGACATAAGATAAGTCTATACATTTTATAGAATAGTTGCTCTATTTTATATAGAAATTACTACTATTTTCTATTTTTAAAAATGGAAAATAGGAAGTGTATCCAAACAAGCACTAAGCAAGCCTAAGAGAATCTACAAAATCTAAAATAGATGCTACATTAGCTTCCCCAAGGCATCATCCAACATTTTATAAGATTTACTATTAGACTTTTCTATTAATTGTTAAAAGACTTTTCTATTAATTGTTAAATATGGATGTACCTTTTATGGATAAACTTGTATTAGTTACATACACCAAGGATGTTTTTTAAATTATTACCAGTTCATATGCTGATATGCACATTTAAGAAAACAAAAGAGCTTATTTTTTAGGATCTCATGCACTAGAAACTTTCAAATTTCTAAAATGGCTAAAGTTGATATAGGGAAGATAATATAGGGACAATGATATTTAGAAACCACAAGAGAATTAACTAATGCAGTCAAGCTTCATGGTCATGGGGGTTGACATGGTTTTATTGTGATATTTAACTAAGTTCAGTTTTATTTTTTTCTTTTTCTTTTTTCCTCTAACACTAAACTGTTTCTAATACAATAATAAAAAATAAAAATAAAAACAATAAAACAATAAAAAATGAGAAAGATTTGGCCAACCTTCTGCTTGAAGCTTATATGACCAAGATTCAGACAGTTTCGACAAGCTCCAAAGAGACAGTTGAGATTTTGAACCTCTGGATGCAGACACAAGATACTCTGACTTCCCAATAAATGACAACATCGTGATTGGCTGTAAAAGAATAATCGAATGAGATGCAAAGAGACAAATCCATGAAAACAAAACACATACTCTAGGAAGGCAGTTCTCCACACTGTATACAACTGTCTGTGAAAGCATCCACTCTCACTCTCTCTGTGACTGTTTGACTGTGTGTGAAGTGAATGAGATACAAAGAGACAAATCCATGAAAACAAAACACATACTCTAGGAAGGCAGTTTTCCACTGTATACTAGTGTCAGTGAAAGCATCCACCTCACTGTGTGTGTGTGTGTGCACGCGCATGTGAAGCACTGAGATTTGTACTGTTCCAACAGGTTGTTATTCCATGTTTTTTGGCAACTGTATGCCAACATATCTAAACATGGGCAAGCAAAAATATTCTAATCTCACTGAAGTCAACCAAATGAGAAGATGACAAAAACAAAAAGAAAGTTTGAGTAATATGTGATCCAAATGAAGGCTCAGCCTTATGTTCTTCACAAAATTTAGGACACAATAAAAAAAGAAATTGATAGACAAAAGCTTGTATTAAGAGACGCCAAAAAAGGGGGTGCAGCCCACATATATAGGCAGTATACACAAAAAACCAAACCAAGCACCAGAAAAAAAAAAAAGAAAAAGAAAAAAACCTAGAAAAGAGTAAGGCTAGCCACAATAAAGAGCATCCAAAAAATTCAGATAAGAGGGAATTTCCAAATCCAAAAACTGTTGGGACCACTCCACAAGGGAACGGATAAAGAGATCTATCAAACTTTGCTCTGACAATTCTTCATCTTTGAAGGTTCTTCAGTTGCGCTCTCCCCAAATACACCAAAATAAACAAATCAGAGCCAGCCGTCATGTGAAGATCCAAAGATGGTACATGATCAGATCAATAAAATAGAGGACTCAGATCTTTAATGATACACTTGATCCAGCACCACAATTAGGTTTTTAGAAGGCAAAGGGGAAGGAAGCTCCTTTAGTCAGGGAAGAGATTGAGGCTAAAAGAATGGCATCAGAAGATTTTAAAAAGTGGGCTCTGTTAGAAGAAATTTCTTGGAGATGGAAATCGAGAGAATTACGGTTGAAGGAGACAAAAATACAAAATTCTTTCATATAATGGTAAATGCTCATAGTAGGAGAAACTTTTTGGCCAGAGTAAGAGTGGATGGGAGTTGGCTGTCTGATAAGGAAGAGATCAAGGAGGGGGTGTCAAATGCATATCAACATCTCTCTGCAGAGAACGGAGATTGGAGACCTAGTAGTAAAAGGTTGTCCTATGAATTGGGAGGAGGCTAGGTGTTTGGAGATTCCTTCCTCCGAAGAAGAAGTCTTTTCAACTCTTTCAGATTTGAATAGGGACAAAAGCAGCGGGTCTTAATGGGTTTCCTATTGCTTTTTGACAATTATGTTGGGACTTTGATACGAGTGAAGTGATGGGTTTCTTTTGGGGAGTCTATGTACAAGGGTTATTTGAAAGAAGTTTGAATGCCACTTTTTTTGTCTTAGTCCCAAAAAAGGGTGGAGTAGCAAAATGGAAGACTTTTAGGCCTATTAGCTTGGTGGGGAGCTTGTACAACTTATTGGTAAAGGTTCTAGTAAATAGGCTAAAAAAAGTGGCAGGTAGGGTGGTCTCTATTTCTCAAAATGCCTTTGTTGAAGGGAGACAAATTCTTGATGTCGTCCTTATTGCAAAGAGGCCATTGACCTATGGTTAAAGAGTGGTTTTAATGGTATTCCATGTAATCTCCACATAGAGAAGACCAATGATCATGTAAATTGGAGCTTTTTGTTTCTGGTCTTGGATAAGATGGGTTTTGGCCATAAGTGGATTGGGTGTATTAATGGGTGCATTTCTACAACTAAAATATTNNACAATACGATGATTTTTGTGAGGCTTGTACGAACCAAATGATGTATCTTTATTGGATTTTGATGTGGTATGGTAAAATATTTGGGCCGAAGATCAACCTAGAAAAAAATGAGTAGATCCAAGTAGGACAGGTTCTCAATGTGAAAGAGTTGGTTGGTGGACATTCTAGAATTTAGAGTGGGGGGTCACTACCTTCCAAGTATCTCAGACTTCCTTTGGGTGCCATCTTTAATTCAACGGTAGTTTGGGACTTGGTGGAGGAAAGAAGGTTTGTAAAGTGGAAGAGGCAATCTATCAAAAGAGGAGGGGGGGCAATTGACTCAAATAAAAAACACTTTATCTAGTCTTACCATTTATTCCATGTCCCATTTTGTTATTCCAAGAGGGGTGCGTTATAGACTCAAAAAAAAAAATACAAAGGGACTTCCTATGGGGAGGGGGGTCTCTTGAAAATAAGTCTCACTTAATGAATTGGGTCAAAATTTGTAAGCCAAAGAAGAAGGACTAGGCGTTTAGAATCTTTTTGTATTGAACAAGGCTCTCCTAGGCAAGTGGTGTTGGAGATTTACATTTGCAAGCGAGCCCTTGTAGAAGCAAGTAATCATAGGCAAGTTTGGGGAAGGAAATGGAAGGAGTTGCTTTGGAGACAAGGGAGTGGTATGATGTAGGGTTGTGGAAAGCTATAAAGAGAGGGTGGGGTGCTTTCAAAAGTAAGATTTCTTTTGTTGTGGGCAATGGAAGAAGAGTCAGATTTTGGAAGGATATTTGGTTCAAGAACACCCCTTTTTTAGAACCTCTTTCTCATCTTTGTTTGCTATAGCTACCTTAAAGGATGCTTGGGTTTTTTATGCATGGGAGCAGGCTGAAGATGGGTATCACTGGAACCAATGTTGATTAAGAAAGCTCCATGATTGGGAATTGAATTGAATTGAAGTTTTTTAAGTTTTTAAAATTTTCAAGTAAATCTTTTTATTTTGGGATGGTTGAAAGGAGTTTAGAGCCATTCCAGATGGATCTGATATGGAATTCATGGGCTTCGGTAAAAGTGAGCTTTTTCTTTTAGGAAGCAACTTGGGACAGGGGTTTTTCTCACAACTTATCACCTATGATACCCAAGGCAGAAGCTCCCACCACAGTTGAATGGCAAAGCACAACTGCCTCACCACCAATGGCACCTTCCTCCCATCTGTCTTGATCAGAGCCCTAGACCACTGCAACTTCCATCCACCAGTTGCATCTGCATCCACCCCTAAGAAGCCCACACATGCATTGCCTATTGCTTAGAGAATCCCTTGTCCCATAAGAACAATTGGAGACCTACTATTCTCACCCAAGCTTCATTGGCCTGACTCCAAAAAATCCAGCCTCTAGTACCCACCTGTCCAACACCAGCTTCTTCTGCTTGTAAACTCTCAACCCTACTTGTAAAACCTTTTCTACGAAAATTCAAACTTAAATAAGGTGAGAACCTCCCATCAAGGCTAAATGGATATTCCCTTTCAGTTTCCAATGAAACCTAGCCCAAGCCTTTAAAGCAGGCAAAAATGGGGCCTCATCAAAGAAATCTTCCCACCTTCCCCTAGACAGCAGCTGAAAGACTGCATTTTGTTGGAGTCCAACCCCCCAAACTGCAACCACACTGCTTCTCCTTCACCCCTCAGATCCTCACCACATATGCAAAGGAAATTCCCTCCTTAAGGCCCTTTGCCCCTCTCTCCTGTGAAGAAAGTTTCCCAGTTTTATGCAACTCAGCAAATTTGTGGGGAGGCACCACTCCAAAGCATCTCAGCTTCTTAGCGAAAACACAAGCCCCCCACTCAACCCCTTTACCGCTGCCTCGCATGGCTCCTTTCCTTTCAGAAAAACCAAGGACAATCTTTTTGCTTCCTCAAAATGCACTAAGCATAAAAGAAATCTTCTCCTCCCATTGCTATGAAGCTACAACTTGTAGCTTCTCCCTCCATCTATTCCTCTCTTTAAATCTCCAGGCATTCACTTTATCAACAAGCCTCCACCCCTTCCAAAAGCATGGAGAGACCCTTTCCTTGAAATCTAATCCACTCTAAGAAACCGCGACTCCTCTTCACAATCTTACCAGTTACCTTACCTTCAACATTATCAATCCAAATCTCAAAAAATTTGATTCTATTGCAGACCAACTTCTACCTCCTCTCACCTCCATGCCTTTCAATGAAGCATTCAGTTCAAAGGAACTCCCAACTGGTATCTTACAAGAACCTGGTTATTTTAAGCTATATATATATATATATATATATATATATATATATATATATATATATATAAACTAAACTTGGCATTTGTGAAAATAAAACACCATAAATATTTCAAATATACTGATATTAAACATGATATTAATATGTTGTCATCAGTATTATTTAATGCATTGATTAAAAAATGCATTTTCAAATCTCAACCAGGAAATCTAACAATACAATTCAATGTTTTGTGTGAAAAAAAAAAAAAAAAACCTTGTGTTTTAAGGACAATACACACAGATAGGCAATACTGGTCAGGTTATTCAAAGAATCACCTCCAGAGTCTCTCCAATGACAGCCACAAGGACATTCTTCTCTGGATCCCATATTGTGATAACAGTTTCTGCAGCAATGGCCAGAACAGAACCATCGGCAGAAAATGTGGCAGCTGTCATCGGCTTTCTTCTGCAAAGAACAAAAGATTTAGCCAGAATAACCAGGTTGTAGCATAATATTTGGGGCCCATGCTGTAATCAGAGACAGATAAATAAAAGAGGAATATTCTGAACAGCAGGTTAAACTAAACTTTAAGGGGTAACCANAAAAAATGCATTTTCAAATCTCAACCAGGAAATCTAACAATACAATTCAATGTTTTGTGTGAAAAAAAAAAAAAAAAAAAAACCTTGTGTTTTAAGGACAATACACACAGATAGGCAATACTGGTCAGGTTATTCAAAGAATCACCTCCAGAGTCTCTCCAATAACAGCCACAAGGACATTCTTCTCTGGATCCCATATTGTGATAACAGTTTCTGCAGCAATGGCCAGAACAGAACCATCGGCAGAAAATGTGGCAGCTGTCATCGGCTTTCTTCTGCAAAGAACAAAAGATTTAGCCAGAATAACCAGGTTGTAGCATAATATTTGGGGCCCATGCTGTAATCAGAGACAGATAAATAAAAGAGGAATATTCTGAACAGCAGGTTAAACTAAACTTTAAGGGGTAACCAGCAGTAGCTCTACAAATCAAGCTTGCATACCACATGCAATTTTTTGTAAAATTTCAAGTTCACCAGGAGAAAAACTGAAGAACAAACCTCAAGGTCCTAATCAAGTCGTGCTTAGCACACTGCAAAAACATGGAGCTATTTTTTAGCTCCCACAGATCCCCATCCCACCAAAATCCAACTTGGCACAGAATTTTATTTTATTTTTTTTTATCAGAAACAAACATATGTATTAAATAAGATGAGAAGGATGAGAAATCCTCCTCATGAAATACAGACCTGATCAAAAAGAGCCCAGTAAACCTCCTCTATACTAGGGTCTATACAAAACGTACAAAAGCCTAAACAGGTTGG
The DNA here is from genome assembly GCA_011039315.1 of Vitis labrusca. NCBI lineage: Eukaryota > Viridiplantae > Streptophyta > Magnoliopsida > Vitales > Vitaceae > Vitis > Vitis labrusca. The sequence goes on from JAAKHE010000605.1 coordinate 214,954, forward strand.
CACAGAATTTTATTGTATGCAAGTACTTCCTAACCATCAAAGAGCCTTAAAGCATGTTTGGCTACACATTAGAACACTTGAGAGGATACTTAAGGATAAAAACCTCTTCATAATGGAGCTAATTTGAGATAATTTGGTAGAAGTGCTTGCATGAAGGGGTTGATGAGCTTAAAATTTTTTTATATATTGTATAGAAACCTCTTCTCTACCTTGTTCTTCTCAAAAAAGCACTTCATTAAAGTTACAGTTGGCCCCCGATGTATGTGTTATAATGAAATGAAAATAAATTTTGTAGTCTTCATGCTAGACACCTTGGCTTGTCTTGAATGGAACAAAACCTCTTCCACTTCACTTTCTTTGTTAGACATGTTTTTATTCCAGGAATACATTATTTTTATATTCCACACTCAGCAAAGAAAAACAATGAAAGCCTCTAAAACAGATGATTCAAAACAAAGCAAGTCATACTTATATGAACCAACAGCGTGGCATGTCCAGCCAGAATTCTGAAGCGTTTGATCTCTTTGCTGAATCTCATGACTGCAAGCCCAAATCTGAGAAAACAAAACAAACTGTAAAATTACAAAGCAGAAGGCACTAAATTAAAAAACATTCCATACAAGATTTAAGTCCTTTCAAACACTCATGGAAAGTGATGGATGTAATTTTCTGGTGAAGCCAGTATGAGACACAGTACCACCATCAAAATTAGCCTTTTCACATGGATGGCAGTAAAGGATAAAGATTCTAACCATTGACCATTTGATCAGTTGGAGAAAGGTAATTATAAGTAGATATTGTAGGTTCAAAAACAAGGAAGAAAATGTCAACCATTCTTTTTCCTACCAGAGGAATCCCAACCATCTTTCTGTTTGTTGTTTGGCAGTGAGTGAACTTATAAGTCATTGCTCCATTTTTTAAATCAAATGGGTTGTCCTGGAATCAGAGGCTTTCCTAAGAGGATGGAATTCTTTATTTTATTTTATTTTTATTTTTGCTAATTTGCCGAGAAGGTATAGTTCTAAAAAGCATAGACCTGCAAATGCTTGGTGCCCTGCTCCTTCTTGCACTTTGGTGCCTATGGAAGGAGAAAAGTCAGATTTTTTTAGGAGATCAAGGTATTTTTCTTGGATCTGAAAGGTGTTTTTGTGAAAAGTTCAATATTGGGTAGTGTTTGATAGTGTCTCACTTTCCAGTTCTTGAATGTGTTCTCCATCACAGTTATTTTCTTTCATTTACTACTCTCTGTCTACGGGCCTTCCTTTCTCTCTTAATACAGTAAATTTCCTAACAAAGAAAATCCGTTTGATATCCGATTACCTTGAAGTCACCACCATATGAAGAGCTGACAGCCATATGACGGGTAGGATGAAAAGCAATAGCAGAAATACCAGCATCCCTGCACAATATTCAGTAGGTAGCATAATGTTGATAACTGCCGAGCAAAAAAGTAATCATTTTCATCTCCAGTAAACTCAAGTGTGAGTGTATGTGTAGTGATAAGTGGCAAGAGACATAAATTTCACTCCTCATGCTCAGTAATCCTATGCTTTTCTTGGCATTCTGGAAAATACTCAAAACCAACCAGGCTGATGATAAAATTATCAAAAACTATAAGAACATTTATGTTTTCTCTATTCATTTTTTCAAGTTGGACTAGGCAGGGATAAACCTGTGAGGTTCATAAATGATGGTGGATAAGATGAACCCTTTACTTTGAGAACCAGATGTCCAAAATTTAAGACAAACAAGGCCTCCTAATCCTTCTTCAGGAAACTTGGTTTCAGCTGTACTCATCATAGAGCCATCTGGGGAGAGGACCATCAAAGTCACTACCACCTGTTACAACAAATTATAAGCATATCAATTATACATGAAAATGCATATTATGTCACCAAATGAAAATGGTGCAAATAAGCATAGATTCAAAAAAACAACATTCCCGTAAATACATCTGCATAAAAATTTTGGGAAAAAATTCATATAAATTATTAGCAAAAAGAAAAGAAGTGAACAAGATTAAGATGAACCGAAGATCAATGGCATCAACCGATTTAAGTACATGCTGATTAATTACTGATCAATTACTGATCATATGGATGTGGTACTAGCATTATGTATAATACAAGGTAGAAGTTGAATACAACACAAGAAAGAAGTTCTGATCAAATATAGGTAGTTACACGATCAATAAAACATGACACATCCAAAAAACCATTCCTGCATGAAAGAGAAACTGAGTGTGAAGGAGCATAATAAACCCCATAGGTGGATTTTCAAACAAGAAAAAAACTTAATAACTTTATATACCGTGACATCATCACTTGGTTGATGGTTTCTCTCGCAGATTTGGACCTGCAAAAGGTAAAAATTAGAGTGTTTTCACTAACAAATACTAATTGCTTATAAGAAACACAATGCACACTTGATATATGGAAATTACATTTTCCTAAAATGTAATACTGATACACATTTGATACCCTTCCTACTGTCACATATATATAGTGCAGAAGGACAGGGATTGAAAACACCATCTGACACTTCTTCAGGGAAGGAGAAATATAAAAAAATACTTCAGTATAGAGGAGTACATTGATAGAGTGATTTCATTCATTTTCTAGGGCAATTTCCCACAAGAGTCTACAAAGCAATTTTTGTAGATCTCAAAAGATATTGACTAATATATTATGTTTAAAACACAACGCATATTATCTACAATGATGTTAGCATTAATGTTTTATGAACATGAATGTAAGACCTTACTTGAAAGAATAAAAATGGATCAAGATAAATATTTCAAATATGCTCATAAATATAATCAATATGTCGATGACATTTTTTTTTATGAGCAAGAAATATTTTATTAGAAGAAGCACCCAACAAAAAGGGGTGCAACACATGCACACCGGAAGTATACAAAGAGTGCCCGAAGGGGACCAAGTTATAAACACCAAAGCTTTAGCAGACTTTTTTTTTTTTTTTTTGATAAGTAAATCATAATTGTATTAAACAATCAATGACACCTGACAAAAGCATAGGACCCACATCCAAAGACTTCTTAGACCACAAGAAAAGAACAAAGAGAAGACTTTTTCAAAGTTTGAGATACTGCACTGCCCATAAACACACACACATATATATCCAAAAAAAAAATATTGAATCAGGAGAAAAGTAAAGACAGCAAACTGTGTTAGGAAAGAAAACACTAATTGAGTCACGGTTTTAATCATTACATGCTTACCTCAAAATTTTCACGATCATCAAATAAGCTGTAAAATTGGATGCAGTAGTTCTCTGTACGAAAGGCAACCAAGCCAGCAGTTTGATCAAATATAAACCGGCTATGTAAACCTTCATATATCTCTGGAAATGAACAAGGAAGCTGAAAAACAGTGCAAAAGTTTTTCAAGCATGACTATTTTATTTTGCAAATGAAGCACCAAATCACGAAGAATATATGAAGCACAAAACAAGGAAAACCCTGACTGCTATTAGGTATATATATATATATCACAGAAAGCTAAAAGTAAGTACTCTACAAATTCTGCTCATCCAAGAGAGAGACAAGGAGAGGGCAAGGTTAAGGATTATACCCTAGTTGGTTAATTAATATTCAACAAGATCTAGTGGGTATCAAGCAAAAAGCATGACATCTAAATACACATTTCTTTTATGGTTTCTTGTACCAAGCGAAGACATTCCCTCCAATCAACCAAACAAGTAACAGATTCACTCATTTTTTGATAGATGACTAAAGGCCAACACCAAATAAAAAAGAATGCCAAGAAGCAAACACCCTACTGATAACAAACCTTGATCCCAGATATGGACTTCAAGATTTCCATTGAAGGCATTTTCAGCAGGTGAATCCGATTATCTGCACAAGATACCTGCAGACAACTATTTCAGTAAAATTGGCAACAGCAACTGGCTCCAATTCAGAAGCAACAGAAAACATAATCATGATGTCAATAATATTTTTGTTTGTTTACCCAAAAAAATAAAAAGGAAAAAAAATACATCTTTAAAAGAATCTTACAGAGGAAAGTGAAGGATCTAGTGAAGTTGTAAAATATAAAAGTGGAGATCCAATTCGGGGTAGAAATTTCTTTTTTCCTGTGTCCAGTTGCCAAAACACAAGAACTCCTTCCTTTCCACCTGAGTGCCGGAAAACAACAAAATTACCATGAGCATGAAAAGGATGAATCAGAAAGAGGAAAGAAATAGATGAGACAACAGGTATTGTCAGTTTGCATCAGATACCGCCAAGCAACCACCAAATATGCAAGGGAAACACAATGCAACACCACACCTCCAAGGAAGTAGTTGTTGAATGGAAGTCCATAAATCTATTCAATAGTGGCAGTTGTATCATAGAAATTGCCCTATTATAATTAACAAAGCATTTGGCAATACAAGTCCGTAAATAATGGAGCTGTGAAAAGAAAGTAGGAGCCATCAACGCAACTGATGGTAGAGGACCCAGTTTTAAGATTTCAAAATTTACAAGCTCAACTGTGTGGATAGCTGTCATTTTCTGTAATAATCACACTCATGATCATGATTGTGTATATAAAGTTACACAGATATAGCACAATGGAGCAATTCAATCCCATGGGATGTCCAGACACACGAAGTATAGATGAGATAACTATTGTGCATGTCACTAAAAATTCAGCACTGCTGGAAATCCCACTCAGAAGCTACAATCCAACAGTTCACAATAAGACTATGACATCTCCAGTACAATGCTAGATATTGATGAACAATGTCGACTTTCGTCTACCTGAAAACAAATATGCCCCATCAGAGGAGAAAGACAGCACCTTCACTTCAGCAGAGTGCCAATGCCAAGTGGCACAAGAATCAGCATCATCATCACCCCTAACCCCAGGCCTTTCATCTTCATTGTTCATTGCTCTTCCATTCATTAGTCCATCACCCACAGAGAATGTTCTACTACCAAAACTTCTCCAAATCAAAATCCTCCCAGTTACATCACCTGCAGCTACAATTCTCTCAGTCGGATGGAAAGCAAAAACAGTCAAGTTCTTTGTGTGATGCAATGTTATCTTCTTAATTGGAGCCCCCTCGTGATCATGAGCGATAACCTCCCATACATGAAGCTTGCGCTTGTTTCGAACTCCAAAGAATTTTCCCGAGGAACTAATGGTTATTAACTCTGGTTGTTGAGTCTGTAAGAAGGTAATGACATGTATGATATAAATATAAAAGTACAACAAAATAAGAGCAAAACACCTTTTTTCAAAATTGCATGGATACATCGAGCTAATGGCATGTATGATATAAATATAAAACTACTACAAAATAAGAGCAAAACACCTTTTTTCACATGAGGACTGAATCATTGTCTTCAAAATTATATATGGATTCTCTGTTCCCGTCTTTGTTAGAAATTCTGGTTCAAATGCATAATTCATTAACTACCCACTAACATCATAATTAAGAATGTCAAATTTAATCTCTCTAATACTTAACTTTGTTCAACCATTCCATTTTCATTAACTCTCTAATGATAACGCTACCTCCTCAAAATTTGTCAAATTTTGTCAATAAATCAATAGTTATCAAGCTTCTCTTCATTTCTCTAGTAGGTCAAACATCGTCTTCTTTATGAAAGCAAAATTTCCAAAGAAAGAGATCAACAAGTACCAACAAGGAATCATTTAAGAAAGTTTGTGAAGATTGAAGTGCCTCTGGAATACTGTTCATAGATTGTATAACAAGAAGGAATTGCTTGGGTGTGGGTAGGTTCTTGGAATGGGTTGTTGTGGAAGATAGGGGTCAAGCACAGGGGATATTGGTCTTTATGGGACAATAGGGTGTTGGAGTTAATTGATATGGAAGGGGGGGCATTTTCAATCTCTCATTGATTCAAAAACACAGAGACAAAAGTTTCGTTTGAATGTTTTCAAGGGTGTGTGGGCCGATCCTACATGGGGTGAGAGAGAGAGCTTGTGGGCAGAACTGTGTAATATTACAGGGCTTTGGGAAGACCCATCATGTATCAGTGGAAACTTCAACGTAGTCAGATTCCCTGAGGAAAGGAAGAACTGCTTGAGAAGCTTAAAATTAATGAGGCATTCTTCTAAGATCATATAGGAGCTTCATTGAGGGACCTCCCATGGGTGACCAGTCCTTTTACTTGGAGTGAAGGATTGACTAATCAGTTCTCATCTAGATTGGATCATTTCCTTCTATAGAATGGGAGAATCATTTTAGTGGTTTGACTCTGCTTTTTGCCAAAACTAGTTTCCAATCACACTCCAATTTACTGGATGGAGAGAGGGGAGGGGTGGATGACGAGGGGTAATAGCCCTTTTTGAAAATATGTAGCAGAAAGTGGAAGGGTTCAAACACCTAGTTAGAAATTGGTGGGTAAGCTATACCATTAGGGGATCATATAGCCACATCTTAGCTACCAAGTTGAAAGCCTTGAAACAAGATCTAAAATCTTAGAATGGAGAGTATTTGGGATTGTCACTACCAATAAAGCTGCAGCTCTAAATCAGATTGGTTTTTGAGATGCTAAAGAAAGGGAAACCGTTCTTTCAGATGAGTAAATGAGGCTAGGAGAAAGGTAGTAGAGGAGTAAAATAAGTGGGCACTTATGAAAGAAGTCTCCTAAAGGCAAAAATCAAGAGAATTTGTGATAGTTTGCATGGATAAGAGGAGTGGGGGCTTGGATATTAGAAGTCTATCAATTCTTAATAAGACTCTTCTCAACAAATGGAGTTAGAGATTTGCTTGTGAGAGAGGTTCTCTTGGAAGTAGGTCATTACAAGAAAACATGGGGAGGAAAAGGGGGCATGTAACTCTCACGGAGTGAGGAAAAGATATGGGGTGGGTGTGTGGAAGACCATCAAAAGGGGGTGGGAGGACTTTAATAGTAGAACTAATTTCAAGGAGGGAAATAGGTGAAGGGTAAATTTTTTGGATGGATAGGTGGTGTGGTGATGAACCCCTAAGGAAAGCTTTTCCCACGTTGTTCGCAATAGCCACAACCAAAAATGCATGGGTACCGAGGTGTGGGAATAGGAAGGGGAAGGAGGTTGTTGGAACCCTGAGTTCACAAGCTAGATTCATGACTAGGAGCCAAACAAAGTGGAGGCCTTTTTTAGGAGATTGCAAGTACAAATGATTTGTTGTGCCCTAGAGAATAAGATGGTTTGGATCATTTTGTATGTAGCAAATTTTCAATTGGAGACGTTGTAAGCGTAGTTAGCAATCCTTAGGCCTCAACGAGGGTTGGCTTTTTTGCTTGGGAAGCTACATGGGGAAGGATATTGAAATTGAATCAACTCAAGAGAAGGGATTGAAGAATTTCAAATAGATGCTCTTTGTGCAAAGGAGAATAAAAAATGATCACATTTTCCTACAGTACTAAAAAGCAGTTGTGTTATGATAAATAATTCACGTGCTATTTGGGATTAGATTAGATGATGCACTCCATAGTGAGAAATGTCTTTTTGAACTAGTATGGATCTATTATCGAGAAGAGGAAGAAAGCTTAAAACATTGCTCCTTTATGCATTTTGGACAATTTGGAATGAAAGAAATAGGATAGCATTTGATAAAACCAAAAAAAAAAAAAAAAAATGATGTGGAAGAGTAATTTGGAACTCTATGGTGCCTCCAAGGGTGAGTTTTTTTGCTTGGGAGGCTATGTGGAAAAAGGTCTTAACCTTGGATTGAATTCAGAGGAGAGGGTGCCCTTTGGCTAACAGATGTTATTTGTGTCTTTCAAAGGAAGAGTCTATTGATCACATCCTCTTGCATTGTGAACTGGCAAGAAGTTTATGGAACTTACTGTTTTCCCTTCTTGAGATGTTGTGGGTTCTCCCATATTCAATTAGAGAGATGTTATTGGGGTGGCTTGGGTCTTGTGTAGGAAAGAAGAGGAAGAAAGTGTGGCTTTCAGCTCCCTTGTGTCTTTTTTGGATAGTTTGGAAGGAAAGAAACAATAGTGCTTTTGAAAATGAGGGTCATTTGGTTCAAAGGTGTAAATCTTTTTTCCTTTGTAACCTATGGGCATGGGCCAAGGGGTTTTTAGACTTTGGCCCCCATTCCTGTGTGGATTTTGTAGATTGGTTAGGCTCTCTTTAAGGGGTTCTGTAACCTCTTTTGTATACCACCTGTATACTTTGGGGCGCTTCCTTGATGTGCCTTTTTCCTTTTAATTAATATACTGCTATTTATTCATCAAAATAATAATAATAATAACACAAAAAAAAATTGAATCAAGCAATCAAATAATCCTTTATATATAATTTTTTGATAGTGTAGATACCAAATTGCTCTTGTCCATGATGGACTTCATTGATTGGTTGGGCTCTAAATAGGGTGAGGAAGTTGTTTTCTATATACCTCTATGCTTTTATTGGCCTTTTGACGCTTTTGCATACATCATATATGCTTTTGTGTGCCCTTTTATTTAGGCATTGTTAACATATGTGATCTTTGTCTATCAAAAAAGCAAGATTTATAACAAGGAGGAAGTTAGGTCCCATCACTATACCAAAGCCAAAATCCAATTTAAAGATGAACTTTATTATGGTTATAATGGAAAATATCGAGGATAAAAAAATCCTATAAAAGAAACCTACTCTTAGGGTCCTTGCTTCACTAACATGTTAGCTAAAGATGGAGCCTAACCAACCTTAATCTACATGCATGATGCAACATCTAAAAAGGATTAACAACACTAAATTATTCACAAAACAATGAACCATATTGACAAAAGGGTGATAATAGCGACTCTGAGAATGGTGCTTTTTGAAGAATATATTAGTTCTCATACTCAGCCAACTAAGGTGGCCCAGTTGGTTAAGGCGAATGCTAGGATGTGTGGTAGAGGCGCACGGTCCCCAGTTCGAATCCTACCGCTAGTTAAATACCCTGATTTACCTAATGCTAGTTATTGCAAGCACGGTCAACACCCTGAGGTTTGGGTCCCCATGAAGAGTCCTAAAGGCTTAGCCATGGAAGGTTCATCGGTTATTAAAATATATATATATATATATATTGGTTCTTATACTCATAGTTTGCAACTTAGTGACCTCTTCTAAATCTTCAAAAGAAAAAGACTTAAAAGCATTGGTAGAGTCAAATTAGAGCTAAGGTACTTAGAGTCAGGATGTTTAATAATCAATATTACATCTTAAGAAAACTAGCAACTTAATATAAGGCATTTGCATTTTGGGTCTTCCATTAGGAGGAAATCCAAAGGCCATTGTGTTTTGGGATCCAATGATTGGTAGGGTCTTGAGGAGACTAGATGGATGGAGAAAGGTTTTTTTGTCTCTAAGGGGCAAAATAACTCTAATTTAATCATGCTTGTGCCACAACCCTAACTATATATTTTTTTTTTATTGAAATAAGAATTGTATTAATATTGCATAAAGATTTTATGAGAGGAATGAGGAATCCTTCCCACAAATATACAAACTTGATCTAAACCACTAAAAACCTCTACTATACAAGAAGATTCGTACAAAAAGATAGACCACAAAAGACTACACCAAAGGAACCTCTCCTAAAAGACAGTTAAGCTCCTCTCAATGGTGGCCCAACCCTAGTGGTGTACATACCGCAAGCCAACTAAGTTAAATGACAATCAAAAGACATCCTTTAAATTCATCAGTACAATAGGTCCACAAAGAAGTAAAGAAATGACATAAATCTCATAAAGTCTTAGACATCCTCCATTTATCCTCAAAGATCCTAACATTTCTCTCTCACCACACCCTTCAGATCAAAGTGAGACAAGCAATCTTCCAAAGTGGCTTGCCTCTATTTGAGTTCCCAAACATATAAGAAATAGACATCATATCATAGAAACTCCTAAGTTCAACCCACATCATCCTTGACTATAAAAAAAAAGCTTATGCCACAACCCTAAAGTGAACGGACAATGTAGAAATAGGTGGTCACTCGTCTATCCACTCCCCCTACAACCCTAGCTATTTCTTACCTCTTTTCAAGATTCCAATGTCAGTAGCGCTAAGATTGAGAAATTGCAAAGAAATTTTCTCTAGTTTAGAGTTGGTAGGGTTTCGTTGGGACCTAGTGTTCAAGCCCAAGGAGTCTAGAGGTCTAGGATTTGGGTTGATCTTTCTTAGGAATCATGCTCTCTTAAGGAAATGGCTTTGAAGGCTTTGTAGGAAAAGTTTTGGCTTTTGGCATCAGGTTATTATGAGTATTTATGAGACACATCATAATGGATGGGACACCCACATTATAATCAAATGGTCACAGTGGTGTCCTTAGAAGGCCATTGCATAGGTGTTCTAGGTTGTTTGAAGTTACACTCATTTTGTTGTGGGTGACAAGGTAAAAATTTGCTTTTGAGATGATTTGTGGTGGGGGAATCAACCTTTGTGTTCGCAATTTTCAAGTTTTATGGAGTTGTAACATTTAAAAATCTCACCATTTCGACTACTTTTTGTCACTTCTTTTTTCTTGAAATCTTAATTTCAGTCGTAACCTTATAAATTCAGAGATTGAGGACCTTAAAAGACTCATGTCATCCCTCACTCGTGTGCACTTGTCTCCATTCGCCCCAAATGCGAGAGCATGGTCATTAACCTCTTCAAGATTATTCTCAATCAAAGCATTCTTCATGGCTTTTTCCAATACATCAAATATTATTTTTTTCTCCCCAACCAAATTCATATGGAAATCTAATGTATTTTTTTGATTGGAAACGACACATAGATTTACGGATAGATAAAAAGAAGTACAAAAAGAAGGATGAGGAATCCTCCTGCCAAAGAAAGCTAAACTACAGTAAATTACACTGAAAAACAAGTGAACACTCTAAAAGGACCACTCCTTATAGAGTACACACCGCTATCCAATCAAGTTGTATCACATTAAGGGGGGTCCCCTTAAAAACCTTGGAACAAAAAGCCCAAAGAGAAGCAAGGAAAACAATAGAGTCCCAAAGATACTCTAAATTCCTTGCTTTATCCTCAAAAATCCTCGCATTTCTTTCCTACCACACAACCCGAATAAGAGCGATGCTTGCAGCTTGCCACAAGGCTATCCCCCTCTTAGAAGAACCAAAACCATTAAATTTGATGGACATCATGTCAAAGATGCTCCTCAGGGGGACCCAATCCATCTTAGCTAACTGAAATAACCTATGCCACAACCCAATCGTCAAGGAGCAATGAAGAAAAATATGATCTGCTGATTCCCCATGCTTCATGCACAGAATACAAATATCAGGACTAAGGGCTTTGTAGGGTCTTCTCACTTGTAGCATGTCATTAGTATTCACCTTCTTGTGTGCCACTAACCAAACAAAGGACTTCACTTTGAAAGGAACTTGAGAATTCCAAACGAACTTAGAAGGGAAAACCTGAGGAGTTCCAGAAAATTGAGATAAAGGTAGAAAGAAGGATTTAACTGATAAAAGCCCTGAAGAAGATAAGGGTCAAAATCAGGCATCTGGAACCGAAGGAGATAAATGCAATCCATCGAGAGACTGCATGAGGCCTTCTAAGTCCTCTATCTCAGAATCTGACAGGTTACGACGGAAATTTAAATTCCAAGAGAAAGGACGAGTAAGACCGAGAACTGAAGAAATATGTATGTTTTTATCCAAGACTACTCTAAATAGTCTTGGATATTGGGTTCCCAAAGGTTGGTCCCCCCACTACAAATCTTCCTAGAACCGAATTCTTTCCCCATTTCCTACCACAAACCGTGTAAACAAGGAAAACTCCTGAAAGACTTGCGTAATAGCCTTCTAAGGACAGCGATGTGACCATCTAACTAAAGTATTATCTAAGGATAAAGCCTTTACTTGGTTAATAGCACACAAGAAGGTAAATAAAAATGACATGCTACAGTCAAGAAGACCTTTCAAATCCCTTAAGCCTGATTGATGCATTTTATGTAAGGGGAGTAGAGAGTCTATAGACCATCTCTATCTACATTGCATGATAACTTTAGGGCTTTGTCACAATCTATATAGACAAGTCAAGATCGATTGGGTTCCACCTAAGAGTATATACGATATGATGATCATTTCATATAAGGGTTTGGGGAGCTCCATTAGAGACAAAGACCATTTGGCAAATTGCTTGTCTCACATTGCTTTGCATTGTGTAGCGAGAGAGAGATGCTAGAATTTTTTAGGATAAATCGAGGACAGCAAAGGGGTTATGGGATTTACTTCACTTCTATATCTCTTTCTAGGTGTCATGCATCAAGGCTTTTAAAGGCATTCCTCTCTAAGTGTTATTCAACTTAATTGGCATTCAGCATGTAAATCTAAAGGGTTTGGACATCATTGAGGGAAGCTTGGTCAAAACTTGAGGAGATGACATCTTTGTATATTGGATCATAGTCTAAACCTTCGGTATAGACTAATTGTATGGTGGAGGAGTTTAATCATATTTTGATCAGGTTTTTTGTAATTATGGGGTGAACTCCTCATTCCTCTCATGTTTTCTTTAACATGAATATATAGATCTCTTGTTTTTTTACAAAAAAAAAAAAAAAAATTTAAAAAATGAACATAAGGTATTTCATGTAGGTAAAGGAAAAATTCTTGAAGGATGCAAACACAGAAAATAGTACCAATTCGACATTTATTTTTCTAAAGAAAACAAAATGAAGAGGAAAAACCACTGGGATTCATGGACCCATTACCTCAGTGCATAGTGTTCATATGATCTTATTAAAGGAGCTATATTCACATTTCACACAATTCTTTGAAGATTGAATCACTCATCCATTCTTGAAAAGCAGATCCTTGCATTCATAGGCTGGCAATGGTATTGATTCAATATGAAAGTCTCCCAGATGTGGAATTCAAATGAATATCAAGAAAGTCCATCCTCATGTTCTAAAAAGTTATGTTATATCTCTAACAGTGGAAAGAAATGGTCTTTGCAAGAAGTGGTTGTCCACTCCTTTTCTCAATATGAATCAATGCATCAATGTTTTGCCCTTGATCTCGAAGAGAGGACAATACCATATCACCTAGCAAGTTTACTCTAGTGGAAAGACTCTTAGAAGATTAGTTAGTAGAGCAAAAGAGAGAAGTTTGGGGAAGGGTTCTTAGTCAAGGAAACTGGACCAATTAATTCTCCTCTCAAGTTCATGGATTATGGTACCCTGCAAAAGTTCTGACTCTTAGTTGAGACAAACTGCTTTTATACTTCCAATGTTTTAACAATGCCCAAATTATAGGTTAACCAATTGAAGTGTGAGTCTCACTTGGGAAGGAAGAGCTATTTGTTCACAAGTATGCTACTGATTTGGTGTGTCTGGGGTCAGCACTCAAATCTTTCGAGGGAACTGTTTCTGTCGCAAAAAGGGAAGAGGCCAGGACCAGAAAAGATTTTTAAAAAAAAAAAAAAGGAAAGAAGGAAAACACCATTTGAAATCTGGAAAACTTACTTTTGTTGGGAATTTGTATTTAAACCTGGCCACCTGTTTGATGTATTTAATGCAATTCCTCGGGCAGGAAATAAATAAATATGCCAAGAACAACTAAATTCTCCTAATTTTACACCAGTCACAACAAGATCTTAGGTTCTGGCTTAAATAAATTCAAAACTTATCACTACTGCCTTTCTAATGTGTGCTGCTTCTTAAGAATCGTACCTTATTTTTGGGTTTCTGTCAAACAGCTATGGGCCTATATAACAGTATATTACAAATATGGAAATTTAATTTGCAAATATGTAAAGATCTATCTCATTCACCTCCGCCAACATAACTCCAGCAGCTAAACGAGACTTTGTCAAGTTACACTTCAAGATTTTCCGATGCACCTTTGGCTGGTCGTCTTGTATTTTTGTATTTTCAACAGACAAATAAGCGAAAAGATTAGGAGTTTTTCCATCAGTCTCAGCTAGTTGGCTTAATATACCTGGAATTACCTGAAAAAAAAATTAAAAAAAAAAAGGATTTTTCAGATCGAAACAAGTGTTATGTAGAGAGATAAAAAGGTATAAAAAAGAACTCCTTAGTGAGATGAAAAACACACATAGGGTTATAAGATATAATTCATTCAATATCCTATGTCTTTTGTTTGCACTAAGATACGGACAAGTGGTTTACTGTGAAAAATTTTATATTAAATGTATCATGCATAAAAGATGGTGCTAAGTTAAGCCACTACTTGGTTTTGTATTCCTATCTATGGCTTCCATTTTTCATTCATGCCATGAAGTACAATTTGTCTGAAGCTCCTAATTTGTTCCCCCTTGGTGGTTGGAGCTGGAAGAGAATGAAATGAGGATGTAACTTGGGTTTCACATTGTGATCCACATGTAAATTTTTAAAAGCATATGTAGAGCTTCCAATTGAGAGTTTGAAATTCTCCATGTTGCAAATGCTTTATTTTTTGAAGTGGAGGCATCTAGAGTCACTTTTCATTTGTTCACTCTATGGACTCTAAGAAAAGTGACATTTGAATCTCCAAGAAAAAAAATTGCTTTTTCTCTATATTTATTTTTTTCACACAAGGCTATCATCACAAACATGCTCTTATAATAAGCATCCATTTGAAAGAAAGGAAAACTAAAATTCCTAATAAGAAGCAAACACCCATAGACATTTTTATTTTTTTTTGGATAAGCAAACAGAGCAAGTCTATTAAAAGAGCGCCAAGGGGACACATCCTATGTATACAAGAGGTATACACAAAATACCAAACATAGAAAAACCAACCAGTAACAACCAATAACAGCCAAAAAATAATAAATAAATAACAGCTACAGCCACGACTATCTAAAAAGTCAAGAATTGACAAAATTCCCACATCTAGCAAAGCATTTATCCATTTCAAGAGGGCTCTAATGAGGTTCTCTTCTAACCTTATTCTAAGAGCTAGCTTTTCACCATTAAAGATATGATGATTACAATCTTTTCAAATGCACCAAAACAAACATAGGGGAGCCATCCACCAAACATGGCATCTCTTTTCATCCAATTAAACTTCCACTCAAGAAGCAAATTTCTCATAGTTGCTGGAACAATTCATTTCAGGCCAAAAGATTGCTAAGAGAAACATCCATAACCCCATTGTTCTCTCATAGTGAATCAAGATATGGTCAGTAGACGCTTCTCTCTCTCTGCTAAGACTACATATATTAACCATTGACTACCCCCTCTTTATTTTATTTTATTTTATTTTTTTTATAGGTAAATTTTTGTCCTATTGGGACTTGAACCTAGAACCTCCCACACACCCTCTCCATCCTTTTAGCATTTGAGTCCGGCCTCAAGGGCAGCTACCCCCTCTTTATCAACATGTCAATAATTAAAATTTTCTCAAACTATTTCCTAGGTGAAAAAATGAGATCTCAAAGGTGCATGAGACCTCCACTCTAAACTTCCTTAATGGGGAACTCCACTCTGTATTTAGTGCACAAAGAACTATAGTATGACTTTACACTGAAAAAAACCCTCCCTACCCTCTTTCCAAACCAAGATATCTTCTCCTACATCTTGCACTTTCATTGTATAAATAAGCTCCTTAAATTGGGAGACCCCTTCCATTTCCCCGTCCTGGAAGAGGAGGTCATGGAACACCATGGTGGTAGTGGTGCTATGGCAGTAGTATTTTTTTAAATTGTGACAGTGTGTTTACACAAGTCCTACCATGGAGAACTTGGATATGACACCTATCAAGGTCAAACTCAAATAAGGGACTAGAGATGCAACACCTTAAATTTCCTATCATGAACTGCCCAGTAGCGGAAACTGCTATGCTCAGATTCTTACACAAGATTCAGCAGTCAATGGCATCCTGAATGACACTATCATCACAAATAATACTAGAAAATGGAAAGTGCATCATGTCAGACCACACTGTAGTGATGAATCCATTTACCATTTCTTCAATGCCTCCACCTAGCATGATAGATTTATAGTTTCATATCCTATCATATAAAAAACAACCACTCAGTTTTCACAGGACATCCAAATGTGCATAAAAATAATATTTTAACCAATCTTAAATGGTATAGAACTCTATATTCATGTCAATAAACATTTCGCTAGTGCCTTTAGAACACAATGCAGATGCTGATACACCTCTAACAAAACTATGATAAAGAAAACAAATAAGTATTTATCATTTCACTTGCAACAAATAAAGGAGATGAGAAAAGAACGAAATTAGTTAAAAAAACAAATTAAATATACTACCATTTAATTTAAAGTAGTTAAGATTTTTTTTTTCTTTTTTTGGTAACACCATGCACATGAAACCCAAAAGTATAAACAACCAATGAAACAGATAACCAATAAACAAAGCCCATTTTGGAGTGGTTTCCCTTTTTGGTTAAATTGATGAGAAAACTGTTGAGACGAAAGGAAATCAAACTTCAAATTTTTTATTCATGTTGTGTTTCTAAAGGATGCAAAACTAACTTCAAGCACCCAACGTCATTAAGTCAGGCACAGGCAAGCTAAGATTCCAGGAAAGTAAAAAACATTTTGATAATTTTCTCATCTTCCAGCATTTTCTTTATGCGAATCACAGAATGCATCATCTCCTACCCCTGGGTTCCTTTTACTCATTGAAAACAAAGCATAAGTTCTAAAATTGCACAAATGTAGAATAAATTCATCATACCATGGAGAAGATTGGCAACCGAATATCAACTGTCTTCATCAATTCAGGCAGTGAAAAATCCCAATAACGAACAGTTCCATCCAGTGAAGAAGTCCAGCAGTAGCACAGGATTTTGCTGGAAGGAGTAAAAGCTGGAACCACTACAACCGATGTTACAAGTGCTGTGTGCCCTTCCAACTCTGTGATCTGCTATTCATAATAAAATCAATTGTGAGCCTACGCGCTTGAATCTTGAAACAAAGACTAAAAATAGAGTTTACAAAGAACAAAAAAAAAAAAAAACAAAAACAAAAACAAAAAACAAAAAGGACCTGCAAGCTAGTTGAAGTGCTGAAGATAGAGACGGTGTTGCCAGTGCAAACAAGCAACTTCTTAACATCGTTTGAGAACACCGGAGGCGAAGAAACCAAACTCTTTCCTCCTTTGATCATTTTTTCTTTTAATCACAGTGGCGGCGTCACAGAAAGATCATGCAATGGATCAATTTGAACTGCAACTCGCTTCACCTCAATCCAGCCCCACAAGAATGAAAATCTCAAAACAAATATACCTAGCAGACAACAGTCCAATCAGGAATATGTCACCAAGAAAAAATTACAAATAAAATACTATAATCCAAAAAAAAAAAAAATCCCAAAATACATTTGAGTTATTTCAAACCCTGTATGAAATTCCAAACAAAGGTGAGAAGAGAGCTGAGTGTGAGCCCTGGATGAGTCGAAATTCGAGAGAAAAATGTACCCGTGAAAGTTGAAGGTCGTCTTCTGTTCTTTATGGAAGTGTGTGGTTTCAGGGCCTTTTAAGAGAAAAATAAGTCATTCTGCTGGAAGAGGCGCTAGGGTTTTGGGTTTAAGACACCGAGGGTTGATACGGCGTGTGCCGTCACACCAGAACGTTTCACGTTATATTAAAAGTGACGAAATACTCCTCGTGAATTTATTCCCTCATGTTTTTGTTGGAAAATTACCCCTTTTTAACATAAATGGTTTCTAAGCATTTCTAGTATGTTTTAAAATGAAGGGTTATTTTATAGAATAAAAAGTTGGATTTCCAAAATATGAGAATCCTTATTGTATCCTCCTCTTAATCAAAGACCTTGCACCTTATATATATATTTTCCAATGTCTATTTGTTTACTTTTCATGTATATCTATATTTATATAATATATAAAATTTTCAGAAAAATTACCCAATAAATTCACCAAGGGATGATAAAGTCCTATTTGGTAACTATTTTTTAAAACGATTTTGAAAAACAATTTTTAAAATCTATTCTCCGATATTTTATAAAATAAAATTTTATTTAGAAATCTAAAATCTTATTAGTCTGTTTTAATATTTTTATATATGTTTTAATAATAATTTTTATAACTCGTGCTTTATTTTCAAACATTTTATATGTTTATATAATTATTTTCTAAAACAACTCTCAGAAAACAAGTAAAAATAATAAAACATAACTAAAAGATGTTATCTAA